>JANHAO010024931.1:0-11478 GCA_026873985.1 Saraca asoca
ATTGAAAAAAGTAACATCAAATAAGCTATTAGTGTCAATAACTTGTATTTAAAATTATAATATATACTCACGATATGAAAAATTACATACATCATGAGTATCTTTTTGTGGAAATATTATATATTAAATTTTAAATCAAGAAAAATTTCTTACTTGAAAAAAAAAAAGAGATATATTAATGCAAACAAGTATTTTTTTTCGAAAATAAAATAAAATATTTTCTTTATTTTTTTATTGAACAATGTATAGTATGCATTAGTAAATGAAAAAATTGAAAAATTAAAATTTTTGACATTTATCTTTTTTACTAAAAATGAAAAACTTGTGACTATATAGTTAATTTCACTAAATAATGTTATCTTCTATAAGGATATTTATTCTTTTTTATTGACTAATGCATAGTATGCATTAGTAAATGAAAAAATTAAAAAATTAAAAATTCCAACATTTATTTTTTTTACTAAAAATGAAAAGCTTGTGACAATATAGTCAATTTCACTAAATAATGTTATTTTATATAAGAATATTTATCTTATTGTATAACTTATTACATATTATATTTTTTTAAAAAAATAATACTTGCATATACAATGCATTACAATAATTATTAAAATAATATTTGAAATATTAAATCAATTAATTTTGAATTGCTAATTAAAAGTTTTTAGAAATTTTTTTATAAATATATTTAGAAATTGAGCTTGGACTTAGCTAAGTGAAGTTCAGGCTTAGTCTATGATATACAAAGACCTGACTCATTTGATGAATTTAAGTTCATAATCTAGTATAATGAATTGGGCCAATGGCCTATTGGGCAAAGCCTAATAAGCCCCTAAGCCCTCAAACTCATGAACACCTCTACCTCAAACAAAAAAATGATGGTAAATATATATATATATATATATATTTTACACACGTTCTTTAAAAGATTATTTTTAATTATTAGATCCTTGCAATACTCATGTGATTGTATTTAATTTTGAGATTAGGATATGCTAAATAGTCATTATTGTGAGAAATCATATTTTTATTAAATGATTCATAATAATATAATTTAGAATTGCTCCAAAGACAATGTTCCTTCTTGCAAGTGGTGCAAGGGGTTCTTCTCTAAAATACGGTTCCTAATTTGAAACCGATTTGCGTCATTTAGATTAAGAGTAAACCCTACATGGACCTCACTCTCGACCTTTAACAAGCAACCACAAAATATCTTTAACAGACTATAGCTATGTCATCCATACTAAAAGGTCATTTTAAACACTTCAAACACACCACTACTACAACATGCTTTGCGCAAGCAAAATTATACATTTTTTTCCTCCCAAAAAATTTGAATGCTAGCCGGATTAAATTCCACATGTTCTACAATGTTACTTCTGGAACGAGGGTCAGGTCACATCAGTACATTACAATGCTCCAAAAGAATAATAGAAAAATGATAACTAAAAGGGTGAAAGAAAAGCAAAGAAAATTTTTGAAATTTGTGCACCATGCGGCTAATGTGCAGATACTTTACACCTCTTTTGAAGATTTCTTAATGTCAGGCATCGAGATGGTTCAAGCTGCAGCCTGTTCGGGTTCAGAAGCTGCAGCAGCTCGTTTCTTGGCGAAGTATTCTTCAGCACGTGCAAGGTTTTTGACAACTGAAGCCGGTATCCACTTCTTACGGCCAGGAACTTCAGTGAGGGAACACCCAGCAGCCTCGAGCTTTTCCTTAGCTGATGATGAAAAGGCACGGGCTTTTATAGTCAAATTCTTGGTTAATTCTCCTTCAGCCAGAATCTGAAACCAAAGCACCAAACAATCATTAACATACAGTTTTGCACCTTGTATATGTTCTGAGCATCATTTAGGCATCCAGATAAAAATAGGGCCATGTTTCTTGGTATGCTTATTAGTATGTGCATGAAAATTGTAAGGTGTAGTCTCAATATGGATTTGATTGAGTTGTATGATTCCAGTCAAGGAGCTGAAAAAAATTTGTAATTTAGGTTGTGGAAGACTTCCATTTATTGAAAAGAGTCACCTTCTGGCAATGTTTCCTTACTGAAAAGGGTTTTCTGTTTGATTCTCTTTTTAATTTTTTTTCCTAATTGTTTTGGGCAGGATGCGGGTGAGAGGGAGACTTTTCTTTGCTCATTATAATCATCATCTTCACAACTGTGAATGTAGAAACAAATAAATCAGCTACATTTCAGAAAAGCTAGGAGTGTGATTGGCTTTAGCAGACTATCAGAGATCAATTGCTATTTTTACCTAAGTTTATACCTATACCATGAGGCCCTGGGGTCAAGAATTCTTTCTTGAGCTAAAAGATTTAACAAGCACTCAAGGGGAAGAACAAACAGAATTTTCGGAAATTAAAATGCACGCAAATGCTGCTCATGAATAATGTGTTGTCTGAATTGAACCATTATATAATAGCCATATGTGAAAACAATCACACTTAAGGTAAATACTTCATATAGCAATAATATAAAAAGAATGGGAGAAATACGACAACTTGTAGACATGCATGTACTATTAATTAAGAAAATCTAGTTAAGACAAACTGCCAAAACTGACTCTCCAGCAAAGGAGCTATAATGTCTGGCCCAGCAACAAAATAGTTTCAGATACTCATTGAATGATGATGGTTATTTTTATTTCTTCCAGTACACAAATGTTAATTTTAGTATTAACAGTATCAGATCAGAAAGTGGCAAAGTTAAACTCTACAATTAGGAATAGAATAGGAGGAACCGGGTTGCTCCATGATAGACAAGTATAATGAAACAGACACCAATTTTTCAGAAGTGGTGGAGAAGCTCCCCAGGAAAGCCTAGTTATCCAGCTGGTAATAGATTTTCAGTATAGGACGGGAAATTATACTACAAGAATGAGTGAACATAAGGTATCATGCTGAAGTCAGTTTACAGCCTGAAACTTGATTAAATTACAAGGCCCAATAGGGAAGCATGCCATTGTTCCAATTTGACTAGGCTTCATGACAATTCTAAATCCTAAATCTCAGTAAGAAGCAATACCAAGTTATCAACTCGCATATATGCATAAAGTAATACAGGAAGTCTAATGGCCAATAAAGAAAAAACAGAAAGTCCAAGATTCAATATGATAATAATTGTCAATTAAAACCTCTAAATTTCCACACAGCACAAGATTGATATAGAGGTTCTCTTCAGAATGGCTACATGGCAGGCAGCCATGTTTCAAAGATCAAATCCATCTAGCCAAAAACTTTAGCAAGGCCCCAACTTTTTGTGGCTTGATTTGGTCACAGCTTACCATCATATACCTCGGTTAAGTAGCATTCATTATTCCAGCAGCAAAAGAACTACCAGTCATCATTATGATTGTCAATTATGCTACATAAACTACTAGTTTTACCATTGGACATTGGCAAATCGAGGAAGCAGCCAAAAATTATATCTGTTGTTTAAGCAACAGGCTTTCTTAAAAAATACTTGCAGGTTTAAAGTTGTATATGATTAGAATTTTGTGATTACATTTCATTAGTTTTGGGATTTCAGAAAATCATTTGCACGGATGAGTTGGTAACTTGACAGGCAGATGCACAATGGGCCGCAAGTAACAAAGTTGGCCAGAGCATCCTAGAGCTTCAGTCCATTGATATTAGTTAAAAAAAAAACATTTTTATTTTATCATTTTAAATGAAAGGAAAAGCACCCAAACTACAGCCTAACAGCATGAGGGAAGCTAATTTCCATCATATCATTAAGGAAAAAAGACCCACTCCTATTGGGATGAAAAACAACAACACGAATACCCAAGGGCAGATCATGAGCAAAGCCTGCCAGCCAATCCACAACACAATAATACAGTAAATAAATATCCTTTTATAAATGAAGTAGCGAGAGAAAAATTATTTCAATCAAAATCCCTATTTTTTAATAAGCTGTCAAAACTTGTTACTGTAAAGCAAAATAATGTCCCACAATTTTCATGCAGCTTCCTTTGGGACTGTGGGACATCTCTGTATTACAAAAATTCTCCAACAAGTATGTTTTTTAACAGAAAATGATTCTAGTGTTTGGTCCCCTAGCCAAAATAGATAACAGCAAAATGAATTGTCAGACCTCCCTGCATCAGAACTAATTTGAAGGCTCAAATTATTGTGGTTTACATACATAGTAAATAGGATTATCATTGAAAAGAAGTTAACACAATTTGTAATCGTAGCATATAATGAATGAACAATCCAAACTAGGCTCTTGAAGCATCTAATAAGAACTAGAGTTTTAGAAGTAAAGCAGCTAGATTGAAAGCAGAAGAGAATCTGGTGATGAATCATTTTTTAGGCTCACTTGGTGATAGAAAAATCTAATTATCTTCATTTGCTGTTAAAGGTAAAACATCACAGTACCTCAACACATCAAGAAATGGTCTGTGAAGACAGAGGAATAAGATAACACTTATTTAGCAAAGAAAATATGCATGTCAATGAATCAATGAGTTTTCTATACCTTCAAGCCAAGTCTTCTTTCTCTTCCTGAAGGATTGATCACCCTCTTCTCCTTCAATGTTTCCAGAGATACCTCTTCCCCATCCTGAAATCCAGCAGCTTCTATGTCCCTCAAATTTACATGGACATGTTTGGGTAATCCCGCACGCATACCTAATCAAATAGAAAAATTGAAAAGGGGCACGAATAAATGGTTATGGAAAAAACACATGCATATAAAATAATATAAAACAATTTAAAATAGATTACATATATAATCATTAAGTTTTGTAACTATAAGCAAGTCTTATAAAAAAGAGAACATTCTAATACAAATAAATCAAGTCGGCTTCACCAGGAAACCTATCAACTTCATCAGGTTTAACATGTCCAAGGTATGAACTCTGACAAATTTGATATTGAGTTATTTTCATTCGTAATAAAGTCTCACCAATCACATGTTAGATAGATCAAGTAAATATAGAAGGAAAGAACAGAAGAGAACTATCCTGAAAACAAAAAACACTATCTTAAAAACAAAGAGGAGGAGAATGAAGGACAAATGTATAAGAAAAAAAAAAAGGTTAGAATAAGTGTTACTGTGTTAGCAATGGCCAATGGCAGCAAGCTAAAATATGCCATGAGGGCATTATGGATGGTCTGGCGGCCACCATATTGAAGCATGGCAGCCATGACAGAAAATAAATTAATAATACACTACAAATATTTAAATGAAAAAGACCCGATCAAACATCACGATATGAATAAATATTTCAAACTTCAAATAACACAAGTCATAAATGAAAAGTAAAAATTTGACTAGAACTAAATGCCATTATCAGCAAAGAACCAATCTTTCCTGATATTTTATCTCATAAAATAACTCAGACTAAGCCGAAATATTAGTGTACCCCTAAATCTGAGAAGAGTATTGGCAACAAAGTGATAAATATGGGGACTAAAGAGAGAAGTGCTTACTATCACCCAAATTCCACTATGACGTAACCATCCACAATATGCAATGGTGTGCATGGCAGCTGCCATGGCCTCACCATACTGAGTCTAGTAGTCATGGCCCATGGGATTTTCATGGCGGATAGGCTGATTTTGCACCAGGCCAGTCTGCCATGGCAGTCACCATTCATAACACTGGATAGAATTAGTTACAAATATGTTCAACACAATAACATCTAAGGAAAGATTAATTTATTGAATATTGGAACTGCTTCCTTCACATAAGAATCGCATCTAGGGATACCAATGAATAACTTATTCACACTTCTTCTAAATCCTTTGTCAAGATTCAACGCAGTAGAGACAATTTTAGCATAATTTCAAGCCCTGTGCTTCAGATATAACCTCTCTCTAGGAAAATAACAAAAATTGCACTGTTGTAATCTGAGAAAGTATGAAAGGGCTGCCCAGTGCACAAGCTTCCCACCATGTGCAGGTCTGGGGAAGGCCAGACCACATAGTGGACCTTGCATTTTTTTTTTTTTGCAAGAGATTGTTTCCACAGTTCACCATAACAACTTTACTGTTCTGCCAAGGCTCCCTCTCCAGGAAAGTAAATTTACAGATGTATCAGACTTCCAAGAAAGGCAGGTGTTAAAATAACCATTTACTCATACAGATATACTCAGAATTGAGGAAAATTGATTCTGCTTATTAGTTAACATGATAGCAAGAACCATGCCAAGGTAAGCTAATCAAGCAAAATGCTAGGTGGCCAGATAGAAAAGCACGGTACCTTTTGATGGGAATGGTTCAGTAAAAATATGGTAACTTGATTTGCCTGCCTTAGTCTCATTATTCTAGACGGAATTGAAGGTTGAGATCACATTACGAAGTCCAATTTGGGCATAATTTATTTCCAGAACAATGAATCATTGATTCCCACCACAGGCTACTTGATACAACAAAGTGTGAGACACTAAAGCATGTATAATAAAAATTAATAGAAGCAATTTCCAAAATGTTTCAACTTTATTTCTTCAAAGCGTCACTCCTACAATTATCAAATTTGAGTTTTTCAAATAGGTATTAATCCAAGTGATAACAATTCTTCAACCCCAGTATCACACTCCAGCGAAAAAATTAATCTAACACTGAAATAAAGGATAAGTAGTCATTACCTCCTGCAATTCCTCTCAGTTTTGGAATTCTTCTGTAAAGTGGCATTTGTCCACCTTCAAATCCCTTCCTTACACCAGGTCCTGACCGTGATTTTTGACCCCTCATTCCAAATCCACAACTAGCACCTTGCCCTGCTGAAATACCTCTACCCTTTCTTTTAGCCTTCTTCCTCGAGCCAGGTTGAGGACCCAGGTTGTTGAGGCGAAACCGATCATAGGAAATTGAAACAGAAACACGGGAAGCAGCAGCCTTGTTGAGAACAATTAGTGGCTTTTTTGCCCCGCTACTTACTTTCAGAGATGGAAATGGACATGGGATTGCCTTTAGATTTTTCAAACTTCCCTGTTGTACAGAAAATTGTGAGAATTAAGGAGCAAAAGAGAAGAAAAGAGAAAGAGATTGCGAGACTACCTTGAAAGGAGACGAGAGAGATGGGAAAGTAACTGGCTTTCTGGCCAATGGGGTTGAAGGGAGAGATAGAAGAGCTGCCATGGATGAGAGATGTGTAATGTTCTGTGCTTGCACTACAGACTCAAACGGATAGGATAGGTTCGTTTTTATTTATTTATTTATTTATTTGCATCTCCTTTTCTTTGCTGAGTTTTAATGAATCAATGCTAAAATTTTGATTTTAAAACAAAAGCTGATGTGTGTATTGTGTGACAGTGAATCCATTTACAGTAAAACCTATGTAAACTAATAATATTAAGAATCATACAAATTCTATTAATTTGAGATATTAATTAATCCATAAATTAATGTACCTACAATTTAAAGTAAAATTTATTTAATTAATTAAAAATTCATTTTATTGTATAAAAATATAAATTATTCTATTAATAAAAGAAAGTTAAAAATCTAAGGAATATAAATCAATCCATATCTACTTGATTTGTAAAAATAATTTAATTATATTAATATCTTCAATATAACTAATATCATTTTTCTATTATCAAGAGGTCAAAAAGACTAAAGAATACTATACGAAACATGTTCACCTTCATTTTATTAAATGCATACAATAAATTAGACTAAAAATATTATGTGTGTAAACAATTAAGAAGTTTTCTTATATAATAAACAAACAGAAAATCTTCTTATATCTCATTGTTAAGATATGATTTCCCATTTAAAAGGTGTTTATAAATTAACCATGACTGATCAAATGCATAAAGCATTATGTGAGTATAGTAGAGAGCATCCTACAAGTACTCCAAAAGAATTACAACAATGGGTTTCTAAAAATTTTCACTTAACAGTTAGTCAAGGTATACTCAAGTGATCATTAGAATATCTCTCGATTGATGTAGAAAAAAATGGTCAGTATAAGCGATACAGACCATCAAAGTTTCCAGACATATAAAAGACTGTTTATGAGCGATTTCTTCAATACTAAGATCATGTGAATATAACAGGTGAGTTAATTTTGGAAAAGGTAGAAGAGACTATGAAAATATTAAACCCTTTAGAGACTTCAAAATTCAACTTATCTCAAGTCCGGCTTAAGAAATTTAAGTTAAGACATGAAATTAAATTATTCCGATGTTTTGGGGAAAGTAGGTTAGTTATATATAAGACATGAAAAAGAAATTAGAGTCTTTAAAAGAAAAAATAGATCAATTTGCCATGAAAGATGTTTTTAATATTGATGAAATAAGATTTTTTTTATAGGTTGCAACCTGATCACTCTTTTGCAATAAGGCAACTTGAAGGAAAAAATAAGACAAAGAAAGGCTTACAATTATTGTCTATTGTAATGAAGATGGCTTAGAAAAAATTCCTCTATGGATCATTGGACAGTATGTAAAATCATGTTGCTTCAAGAATGTAAACATGAATTCTTTAAACTGTCAATATCATACTAACAAAAGATTATGGATGATTGCAATGCTTTTTAAGGAATATGTTCAATGGCTTGATATCAAAATACAAGGAAGAAAAATTTTATTGTTGATAGATAATTGTCTAGTCCATCCAAAGAATATTGAAGGATTACAAAATATTAAGCCATTTTTTTTGCCACCCAACATGACATAAAAAATCCAACGATGTGATGCAAAGATAATAAGAAATTTCAAGATGTATTATCGTAAAAAATTTTATCATAAATTTTTGGAGGGCTATGATTTAGGGCAAAGCAATTTGAAAAGGAAAAATATTTTGGATGCAATCAATCTTGCGGCCTTAGCTTAGACAACAAATGTTCATGCAAAGACAATAATGAATTGTTTTTGACATTGTAAAATTTGTTCTATGGAAGAAATGACCTTAGAGAACTTAAATGATTCTTTAAATGAAAAAGATATTGATGAACTTAAGACAATAAGCAATGATTTGTGCTACCATAATAAAAGGTAAATTACCTATTGAATTGTCTTGGTGAAAATGATACAAGTTCAGAGGTCCCAAGTTTAGAAGAAATTGTTGTTAGTGTTACTAAAAATCCTGCTGATAATGAAGCTAAGGATAATACAATAGCTTTGGAGCTTGTTACGTGGAAGGAAGCACTCAAAGCATTAATAACTTTTTATAATTTCTTGTTGCAATATGAAAATTCAACTTCAGAGCTTTTAGATGCAATAAGAAAAATTAAGGATAAGATTCAATTAGATTTAAAATTTAATAAAAAATAAATAATAATAGACTCATATTTTAGGAAAATATGATATATAATTTTAGTGAATTATTATTTTATAATATCAATGAAACCAATGGGTTATGTAAGGTTTTCAAAAAAAAATTATTATCTTATTATTTTATCAAAATTATTAATTTAGCCTATTAACCCAAGTTAAAACTAGAAAAAATTATTATTTAATGGAGATTATTAATTTATTGAATATTAATTTATAGAGATTTTACTCTTTAAATATAATCATAATAAAAAATAACAATCTCGCAACAAATCGAGCAAGTAAGCATCACAAGAAAGCTCAAATAAATAGATTTGATCATATAATTTAAAGAGTAACAAATTGTAATTGATGAGAAAATCAACAAGGCACGATTTAATGATCAATGAGTAATTAAAAAATAATTTTTAAATTTATAATTATTTATTTCTTTCATTTTTATCACAATAATTATAATAAAATATTTTATTCTAAAATGTATTTTACATTTTAAAGAAACTAAATTCTAAATAGATAAGTTTCATAAAAAAAAATTATTAGATGTGATTTAATGATAGAAGATTTTAATAATAAAAGAATTAGATTCAAATTTCTTTATAAAAAAATTGAGGATTAAAAGTCTTATGAATTTCATATTGTAATTAAAATCTTAAGATTAAAAAGAAAATAAATGTAAAACATTTATATTAGCTATAAATTTAAATTAGATGTCACATCATAAAAAATATAAAATTAACGATAAAAAAAAATTATAGCCTTTTTCGTCCCATAAATAAGCAAATAAGCCACAATGCAAAATTATTTCGCACTGTTTGAACATATTTCAAACTTTAAAAGCTCTCTATTTAATCATTAAGAATTTAATTTTAATCCACTGTAATTATGGATTGTCATGTAACTTAGAATTCATAAAATGTTTTCTTGCTATTAATAAAAATTCTTTTATATTTACTTTTCTTAACGATATAACACATTTTTATTAGGTAATCATCTATAATATTTTATACTAATAAAAATTTAATTTAAAGTTTATTATTAACATCAAATTTTTCCAAAGTTGATTTTTTGATTATTCGTGTGTTATTTTGTGTACTCTCTAATATCAAACTTTAAGAAATCATTTAAGACATCATATAAGATAAATTTTAATAGTATAAGGTCATAAGATAGTATTATATAATAATAAGATATGTATCGTATAGATTTTTATATTATATAATGTTTGATATATTATTGTTTAACATATATTTTTTATTTTATAATAGAAGACAATATATACAATACAGAATGTTTAATTTACATAAAATTATTCTTATAAAATAACAATAGTAGTGGATGAAAACTTCGCAAAGGCAAATAATAATGGTGGGTGGTATAGCGATGGAAAGAGATTTTTCCAAATTTGATCTTTTGATTGTTCGTGTGTTACTTTGTGTGCTATCTAATATCAAACTTTAAGAAATCATTTGATACATCATATAAGATAAATCTTAATAGTATAAGGTTATAAGATAGTATTATATAATAATAAGATATGTATAGTATAGATTTTTATATTATATAATGTTTGATATATTATTGTCTAACATATATTTCTTATTTTATAATAAAAGATAATATATATAATACTAAATGTTTGATTTACATAAAATAATTCTTATAAAATAACAATGATAGTGGAGGGAAACTTGTTAAAGGCAAAAATAATAATGATGGATGCTGTAGCGATGGAAAGAGATTAATAATGTGAGGCAATAGTGGTAGAAGAGAAATGATGGATAGTGATCAGGGGCGGACCCACGTGGGGCCCAGTGGGGGCCCAAGCCCCCACTCAAATTTTTTCCTAACTCCCTGATTGGTTGTGTAGAAAACTGGAGGAAAACTTGATTCCGTGGAAAATAAGGGTAGAAAACAGTGTTTGCTTCTGATTGATACTGCGCAGAAAACAGTATCCACGGAAAATAGGCTGAAAACTGGACGTGGGCCCCATGAAATTTTTTAATGTACAGTACACCCGGAAGAAGCACAGTACACCCATATACGTAGAAACTGCCCCTTTTTTATTTTTATTTTCTTTTTTTTGTGAAAAAGAAAAATAAAAATAGTTTTTCAAAATTTAAATATTTTATATTAAAAAATAAAATTAAAAAATATAAATTAAAAAAAAAGAAAAAATAAATTTGTTGTAACAACGTTTCTCAGTTAATTTTTTTTCTTTTTTCTTATTTTTTAAAAATAAAAAAT
>JANHAO010024932.1:0-11475 GCA_026873985.1 Saraca asoca
TGACAATTATTTATATTAACTAATAATATTAATTGTTCATATAAAAATATTTAATAAAATAAATTGTTTATATATAAAATGATACATAAAAGTATGAGTATATTTTATAATTTATTTGAATATTTTTTATTTTAATAATATATAATTATTTATTTATTAAATTTTTTAAAATTTAAATAATTATAATTTATTATAATTATTAGATTTTTAAAAAAAATAATAATTATGATTTAAATTAATGTCCATCTCAACTTATTAATTTTTATGAATGTATTTCTAAAAAAAATTGTTATTAGCATTATTATTTTCCTTTTTATGTGCATCAAAATTTTCCTATTTTTATTTGCTTATCGTTCTGTTTTCATTTTTTTTTTTTGGGGTGTCTAGTACTAAAAGAATAAGAATCCATGATTCTAAGAAAAAGAATACTAATTTTGTAACCTATTAATTTATCAAATTTAAGTTTCTGTTTCTATTGTTTTATTTTTGAGTAAATTATATTGAATTCTTTGAGATAAGATGAAATATCCGAATTATCTCTTTACATATCTAAAATCATATTGTCAACCTTTTATTATAAAATAAAAAGAAACTTTAATATATTTTAACTAAATACAAGACATTAGTGTAAGTTTGAAGAAAAATTGTGGAATTTTGTTATATTAAATAAAAATAAAAAGCATATAATTTTACAAAAATTTTAGAATTTGATAATCGAAATTGATGTTTTTCTTCTTTTTTTTCGGTGACGAAGTTAATGCTATTTTATTTACTTCTTCCGTTGCACACTCTGTAATGGTGATTTTTGGTGAATATGAAAAAACTGATTTCATCAAATAAAATGCCACCGTTAAGGAATTCCTTCATTCACAACACATTTTGCCAAACCTAAAAACCCTTCTCAACTTAGCCTTCTCCTTCATTTCAGTTCCTTTCACTCTTCAATCGAAACTCTCGTCCTTCCTTCTTCTCCTTCCACCATGGAGGATGACGATGAGTTCGGAGATTTATACACCGACGTTCTCCGTCCCTTTGCTTCCTCCTCTTCCTCTGCGCCGCAAGCCCAACCCTCTTCCGCTGCACCCGAATCTTCCTCCCGTCCGATCGATCTCAACCTCGATAATGACGATGAGATCCCATGCGCAGCTCCCCACTCTAATTCAGCTGCTCGTCATCACTCCATCGATCAAACCAAAGATCCCAGCCACCACGATGCTGTCCAGGAGTCTCTCCCCGCCGCCGCAGTGCCCAATTTGATTGAGATGAACCAGCAACGAGCTGAGAAAGAAGAGGAATCAGCTGAAGCGGCTAGGTTTACTCGACTTGGGGTTCTGGAATTGACAGATCGGTCTTTGCAAGATTTGAACCGTGGTAGAGAATCTGCTAATGACGATGGTCCTAACGAAGTTGGCGTGAAAGGTGTTGATTTGTTGGATAAAGATGTGAAATTTGATATAGAGGAAGATGGAAACGGAATTGAAGATGTGGATTCGGAGCCAATTATACCTGGGCTATCGACTGATGCTGGCGGCGGAGATGGTGGAGGCAGCGTATTGGTTGCTGCAACAGGTGCCGAAGCTTCAAGAAAGGTTGATGAGAGTGGTGACAGAGGTGAGGGTGATGATTGGGATAGTGACAGCGATGATGATTTGCAGATAGTGTTAAATGACAACAACCATATGGCCATGGAAAGAGGTGGAATATTGGGTGATGATGATGACGAGGATGAAGATGGTTTGGTTATCGTGGCAGATGGCGACCCAAATCAGGCTGCAGAAGAACAAGACTGGGGCGAGGATACAGTTCAACCCGCGGATGGTGAGAGGAAGGATACGGGAGAGTTAGCCAAAGCCACTGGTGGCATGGCAGTGGCACCAAAAGTTGGGTATAGCAATCATGGGTATCATCCATTTCATTCGCAGTTTAAGGTCAGTGTCTTATGTTGCTTGAAAGGCAATCACTTGTATGTGGGGTTTTATGTTTTCCCCTCTTTCTATAGTATGAACTCTGAAAAACTGAGTGTAACTGTTCTGTATTGTAATAGTACAATTTCATTTGGAAGGTTATCTGTTGGTGAAATGACAATGAATGATTTCTATTTAATATAAGCATTATATTTCTTTTGTACACTTCTGTTGAGAAAAGATGTAAAAACCTAAATGGGAGTGACAAAAGCATCATGTATCATATTGATAATGATGCACTAATAAAAACTGGACGGATATGTGTTTTTTGGTTCCACAGGAAAATGTGAAAGCTTCCAGCTAGCCTATACCGTCATCTTTCACATAGTCAAAAGTTTTCTGGATCTGTTTTTCGCTTATTAAAATTTATTCCCAGGGAACACATATAAGGAAAGGATTTAAATCGTATTTCCACATTCCTGAATAGATACTCAACTCTTTCTAATTGGGTCATCAGTCTTGGGTTGAAGGAGAAGAGAGCAAAGTGAAGTTTTTGTTATAATACTGTGTATATGTTGCCTTGATAAAGTCATATGCAGCTTGGTGGATGATATTAAAGAAAATTGCATTAAAGAAAAGTTGTATTAAAGAAAGGGGATATAGTGGAGGTGATATCTACCCCCAACCAAAAAAAAAAAAAAAAAGAGAGAGAAATAAAAAAGAGTTTAACGATGCAATCATGAAACATGATTGTTTCCGAGATGATTCTTTGGGGGCATCACGGATTGCAAATGCAATGGGAGATACAGTTCCCCCCCCCCCCCCCCCCCCTCTCTCTTTCTCAGTAATGACGTCAAATTTATATTTATCCAGTGAGTTTTGTTTTGAATCCATTGATCAACTTATCATATGAAATGGTCATAGTGGTATGAAGCAGTTTGTGGGATCAATTTGTTTAGTATGCAATGAGTATATTTTCTACTTTAGGATGAATTAGATTATCTGATACCTTGTATCAGTTTTCATCTTGCACAAAACTTCTCCAAATTGATGAATGTAAAAGAAAACATAAATTACAGTATACTTAAGTGTCGTCCATGTCATGGCAATTGATAGAGGAAGATGTAACTAAAGCTAATTCTCAAGTTTTGTATCTAATTTAAATAATTTATGACACATTCATGGTGAAAATGAATACATGAAAAGAAAGAAAGACCTCCACATTCAATTGTTGATACCACTTTTAACGTGTGGAATGAATGGAAAACATGGACGTTTAAATACATGTCTGTGCTCTAACAAATGTGTCTCATAGGTCATATGTATGCTGTTTTAGTCTGCTCATTAGATTATACTTTGTACTACTGGAGAAACTATAATTAGATGATTTTCGGTTTTTTTTTTCCAGAATTTTAACTGTCAGACTATAGACAATGGGTTAAATCAATATATCATCTGGTTGGTGCTTTGGTTGGACAGTTGCAGTTTTCACTTCTGGATGAGTTTTAAACCATTGCAGTTTCCACAGCTGTTGTACCTCCTTGGCAGTGAAAAAATTATTTGACAAAATTGAGAAGCTGATTTCTTTATTCCCTTGTTGACTGAATTTGTTAAGTTAGCTATCTAACATTGTGAAGCCTTGCTAAAGATAGTATATTTTTGTGTATTTCTGTGAACCTTGAGCCCATTATGGCATTTCGTTCATAATTTTGTTTGTATATTAGTACTCAGTTAATCTAGTTTCTGCTGAAAATGCTGTATTTTCTTCTTTGCTTCTCTGGATGTGAAGAGAAAATATGCTCTAGATGTGTTTCTCTCTTCTGACGGCTGGAGTGTCTTTAGAACATGATTTATTTATTTTTCCATATAAATGCTATAAATTATCGTCTAACAAAATAGATCTAACGATTTGTTTTCTATTGTGGTGTAGTATGTCCGACCTGGTGCAGCACCATTGCCTGGAGGAAGTACTGCTCCTGGTGGACCTCCTGGTCAGATTCGTCCAGTTAGTAATATGGGTCCTATGGCCGGTCGTGGTAGAGGAGATTGGAGACCAGCTGCAATGAAAGGTGGTCCAATTATGCAAAAAGGTTTTCATTCAGGTCCAGGAATGCCTGTGTGGGGCAACAGTGCAGCTGGACGAGGTTTTGGTGGTGGATTGGAATTTACACTCCCTTCGCACAAGTAATTTTTAGTTGACTGAATATTGTTGTGATTACTTGCATGAATTGCACCACCATGTTTTATGTGATTGTTATCAACCTTCTTATCTGGAGGGCTTTTCTTTGAGTGGTTGAATAGCACTTTAATTAAGGGGATAAATATTTAGAATCCTAAATGCATGATTTGTGTGCCTGTTTATATTTTCTGAGTCTCAGTGAATACTTATAACTTGAAAGTAATTCTGGTTTAAAGCCTACTCTGCAGATATGGTGGGTCAACAAGCTTTATAATTGATAGTTACACTTGAGAAAAATTGTGAGGCCATCCTGTGCATCAAAGTCATCAAGTTTTTGTTTTAAATGTTGTCCTGCTCATTCCTATTGCTCATGAGGGTGGCGGTGCGCTTGCTATTGGATGAACACTTTGATATATACCCTGCTGATAATCAGAAGTTTTCACTTCTTAGGGAGTTTAGCGATGAGTGTTTTTATTTTCATCTCAAAATCTTAAACAGAGGCAAAAATCTCTGATGTGGGATGCTTCATCACCATATCCATTATTTTAATTCCTTTGCTTATTTTAATTTCTGTTTCAGTATACATCACTACGTCAACGAGCTAAGTTTCAGCTGTGTCTTTTGCTAGTGCTTATTTAGCTTTGCCAATTGTTTTCAGGACTATATTTGATGTTGATATTGATGGCTTTGAGGAGAAACCCTGGAACTATCCTGGTGTTGATGCATCGGACTTCTTCAACTTTGGCTTGAATGAGGAGAGCTGGAAAGACTATTGCAAACAGCTGGTAAAATTTTAACACATTCAAATACTTGGTGAAATTTGGCATAGATTTAGAAGATTTTTGTTGGTTTGACTTTCTAGGAGCAATTACGCCTGGAGTCTACAATGCAAAGCAAGATCCGTGTTTATGAGAGTGGCCGAGCAGAGCAGGTAAAGAGGTGCTAGTGTACCTTGGAAAGTAGAGAGTATTTTTTCTTACATTTGTTCCTGTGTGTTTTGGTGCACCCCCTTTTTTCTTGTTTAATCTTAGTTGATTTCATTCCAGGAGTATGATCCGGATTTGCCCCCTGAATTAGCTGCTGCTAGTGGTATACATGATGTTCCTGTTGAAAATACAAATTTTGTGAAGTCAGATGTTGGGCAAAGTGACCTCACAAAAGGTTCTGGGCGTGTACGGCCTCCACTGGTAAGTGATCTATCAAGTTTCAATATTTATTTTGCATAAAAATTAGTCTGACCAGCTTTGTAGGTTCTCTCTCATGTTAAGGCCAGGATTCTGGTTTTTTAGTTTCCATCTCTTTGCCTCTAAGCTTGGATTTAACTTATAAAGGTTCATGATGGTTATATTGCCTTTTCTTTGCTAAGTATGTATCTCCACTCAATATATAATTCTTTTTCTCCCGCCAGCCTACTGGGAGAGCAATACAAGTGGAAGGTGGTTATGGTGAACGCCTTCCTTCTATTGATACTCGGCCTCCTCGAATCCGTGATTCGGATGCAATCATTGAGGTATTTGGATCATACTAAGCCCATGCATTTCTTATATGACTATCTTCACGTTGAATCTTGCATATGCGGTGTACACATGACTAAAAGTATGTGTGAACAGATTGTTTTGCAGGATTCTGCAGATGATGATTCCTCTGCAGGAATTGGTGGCCAAGATCAATCAAAGGGAGAACCTCAGAGAGAGGATTTTAGAGAAAACCATGTAGTTGGTGGCGATATTCCACAGGTGGAGAATGAGTATTATGATGGTTATGAGCAGGATTATAATGGTCAAAAGAGAGAGTTGGTTGGACCAAGGATGTCATATATGAACTCCAGTCCAGGTAATGTACCTGAAGGAGATGAGGCTTCGCCATACCCCCAGGAAGATGATTACCCAGGCTCCAGGGGCCAAACTCCTGCGTACTCTGGTGGCAATTTTGGGTCCTCTTATGATGAAAGGTATGAAAGTGTCCTGCATATATGCTTTTGGAATAATTAAAAAATGCCAACCTCTGTGCTTGTTTGACGCCACTGTTGTGCTTCGTTGTTCTATCATGTTGTTTTAAGTTGAATGGGAATCCAAACAAAATTGCTTTCTGATTTGTCCCATTGCTGTGCTTTCAAAATTGCGTTTTATGCCCATTAGTAGTCATCATGTCATGTACTACAGAAGCTATAATGATGTCAAGTAATCATGATTAAATGGGTTAGGTCAGGTTGAATTTGTTTTGATCAGGAAGGGATTTTTTAGTTGTATGGGGCAACACTAATATTAAAACACCGTAGGTTGCATTGATGTTGCTTTGTATGAACTTTCTATGACATTATCTAATTAAATTTGAGTTGTTTTTCATTTATTGGAGAAAAATATTAAGAGACAGTCCTTTGAGCATAATACAACACTGCAAGCACCTCTTCCTTGAACAAAGAAGGCGGCTGAACTAAGCTAAACATTATGCAACCTTTCAGATATTTGAAGTTGATTATATTAGATGAGTGCTGGGTTAAGCAAAACATTTAGTTTCTTTGTTGTGTCGATATTAAAGAAAGTGAAAGGGGATGCCTGTCTTCTTAAATTAAACACTTTCTCCATATAGATGTGTTTTATTTACCTTGCACATTCTAGTAGCTCCCATGAAGGTGAGGCTGATATCCTGAACTAATAGATTTGGTAATTTTCATCTCACTACCTGAACAAATTCCATTTCACTTCTATTTACAGGCAGATGAAAGGAAGAGCTCATGATCGATCTCCTCATGTTACTCCTAGGAGACAAATGGCAGTTGTTGACAATCAAAAAGAAGAGTCAATTGAAAGCATGGGAGATAGACATAGTGCATACTTGTCGTCTAAGGATGCAAGGGAGTCCAGTGTAGAGAATAAAGATGCTGAGCTTGATGAGACTGGGATCGTTGATGGAAGTTCCAGAATGGAAAAGGAGGAACTGGATTCAGATGCACTAGACAATACTGATTCCCTTCAGGATGGAGAATTGAAGGGAGAAAAATTAACATCTCATGTTGAGCAGCCTCCACTTGATGAAGTGGATGATTGGGAGGACTCAAAAGCTGCAAGAAGTAGTGATAACAGCAAAGCAAGATCAGCAAGTAGCAAGGATTATCAGAAGCGGCGCGATGGTTTTGAGGAGGAAGTAATTCAGGATGCACGGTCAGCACGCCTGGGTAGCATCAGAAGGAACCTGGATGAAAATGAGCAGGGTCTCCGTAGAAGAGAGCATGAAGGAAGGCAAGAACTTGAAAGAAATCGCATGGTACCGAAAGGCAGAGAGAAACCATACTCTTACAAGGACCGGCATGCTAGCTCATCTCATCAGTTGCACACAAACATTGATGGGTTTGAAAGAATAAAAGATAGGGACAATTCAAATACAGCTTGGGCAAGGAGAGATGATGATCCCTATGGCAGGAGGGTCAGAGACAGAGATGATGAATCAAGGAAGAGGGATAGGGGTAAGGTTCGAGAGAATGAGAGAAGCGACAAAGGTGATGGCCTTCATTTAAGAAAACAGTTGGATAATGGTAGCTACAGGGTTCCCCATGATAAGGATGTTGGGTCAAGGGACTCAAGACACAGGGAAAGGGATGATGGCTTGAGGAGTAGGCATGAAGCTATGGAGGATTATAATAGCAAGAGAAGGAAGGATGAGGAGTATCTTAGGAGAGAACATGCTGAGAAAGAAGAAATTCCGCCTGGCTATAGAGAAAATGCCAGTCGGCGTAGGAGAGAAAGAGATGAGGTGTTGGATCCAAGGAAGAGGGATGATCTACAAAGAAGTAGAGATAGCCTTGAGGATCATTATGCTGTCAGGCAGAAAGATGAGGTTTGGCTTCTCAGGGAGAGGGGTGACAAGCAGAGAGAGAGGGAAGAGTGGCACAGGGTGAAGCAGTCCCATGAAGAACATCCATCCAAGCGTGAAAGTAAAGAGGGACGGAGTACTGTAAGAGGTGGACGAGGAACTGAAGAAAAACCATGGGTTGGCCATGCTAGGGCAAAGGATGAACAAAAAGTTTCTGATAAGGAGTACCAATCTAGAGAACAATCAAAGAGGAGGGATCGAATTCAGGATGGAAGTATACATCAAAAGGTTCGTGATGATGCTTATGCCCGTGGAAATCAATATAATGGTGAGGAAAGGAGATCGAGGCAGGAAAGGTCAAGTAGTCGTGGTGATCGTGTTGCTAATGCTGCAGATAATCTGAAAGTTCATGAGAGAAAGCATAAAGAGAGCACAAGGAAAAGCAAAGAATCTGATGTTAGTGATCATGACAATTTGGTTCTGTCCAAGAGAAATCAAGAGGATCATAGTGGTCAGATCAATGAGAAGGTATTTTTATACTCTTGTTTAAAGATGTGAAACTTATCTAGACAGTAAATTCTTTCTTTCTTCATTTTTTTTAACTTGAAACTGAGCTGTTCAAATTTGTGTCATATAGACTCATGTAGATCTCGAATTATAGTGAGGTTACAACTTCATGTATAGTTATAGAAAAGTAAGTGACATAGTTCTTCATTACCCAAGGTTCTAAATAATGGCTATGGCTTGGCAGGCCTGATCATGAAAAAACTAGTTTTTGCATTTGTATGGTTCATCTTGCTCCAATTTTTTGTCATGAGAAGGAAGTTAAAATGCAGGAGACATTCGTTTTTGTGGCAAAACATTTTCCTTTTCTTTATTATGATGGTTAAAATTGAAGACTAGGCTTCTGGAGAGCTTGTGGCAGTTTTCAACTAAAGACAAAATGTGTGGTTTTAATTGAAGAATAGACTTCTGGAGATCTTGTGGGAGTTTCAAAGTAAAGATAAAATGTGTTTGGTTTTAGTATATATCATGCAAGCTTAGTAGGAAGTTATAACATAATGCATTATGGAGGTATGCTTAAGCATCTTGACAACTTTCAACAAGCAGTTATCTTAATTTTAGGCATCCTATTGTTTACTATCCCAGATATTTGGGATTAGCTAAAGACAAAATGTGTGGTTTTAATTGAAGAATAGACTTTTGGAGATCTTGTGGGAGTTTCAAAGTAAAGATAAAATGGTGTTTGGTTTTAGTATGTATCAGGCAAGTTTAGTAGGAAGTTATACCATAACACACTATGGAGGTATGCTTAAGCATCTTGACAACTTATGATAAGCAATTATCTTAATTGTAGGCATACTATTGTTTACTACCCCAGATATATGGGATTAGCTATTCTTGTTGATGGTGTTATCCTGTTATTATTTTTCTTATCTTGAGTTTTAGATGTAACCTGGTTATAAGCAGAATGCCGTTCTGCCTGCCTTCTTTGCTTGTGGTCCGCAATTGGGCTTGATCTTGTATTTCAAATTTTCACAATGATACTTTTGTTAATGTCAGACTGGTTAATAACCTAAATTAGGGTAAATTGCACTCACTTCCCTTGAGGTTTAGTGTAATTACACTCATACCCTTACTATTTCCAGGGAGGTGAGTGTATCTTTAAAATAAAGAGAAAGGGAGGTCAGTGTATATGAAAAAGGGATGTCTGTGTATATATTTTAAAATAGAAGGGGTGTGAGTATAATCCCACTAAATCTCGGGAGGTGAGTGTAATTTCTCTCCTAAATTATGGATTAATGAGATCAGATGAACATGGTTCTGGGTGGGACCTAAGACTTGGAGACACCTGGATGATTGAATTGTTAATTCATGGGAGTTTGGCTTATTGTTCCTGATTATGGGGCACTAAAATTCCTGTATAACTGCATTTAGCATTAAAGCTCCATCCATGGATTGAAAGGAAATTCCTCTTTTGTTCACCATGTCTTGCTGATTTAGGAAATTTATCCCCAAATATTTGTGCTTGTTTTTATCATAGTTTGCTTCTGTTTGTGAAGGGCTTGAAAGACGCTGGTGATGAACGGCGAGGTGCAGAGCATGACATTCCAGGACATCGTTTGTCCAGAAAACACCGGGAAGACATTTCCTCTGATGAAGAACAGCAAGATTCTTATAGAGGACGTTCTAAATTGGAACGCTGGACAAGCCATAAGGAGAGGGATTTCAGTATTAACTGTAAGACATCATCTTCCTTGAAGTTCAAAGACACTGGTAAGGACAATAATGATGGATCTTCTGAAGCTGGGAAGCTTCTGGATGAATCTGCTAAAACAGTTGATGCTGTTGATAACCAACATCTATCATCAGCTGAAGGGAAGGATTCTATTGATATTGAGGGCAAGGATGCTGATTCAAAATTAGGAGATCGGCACCTAGACACAGTTGAGAAGTTGAAGAAGCGCAGTGAGCGGTTCAAGCTTCCAATGCCCAGTGAGAAAGAGGCCCTGGCTATCAAAAAGATGGAGAGTGAACCCCTGCCTTCTGGCAAAAGTGAAAACCCTGTAGAACCAGAGGTCAAACAAGAGCGACCAGCAAGAAAAAGAAGATGGATCAGTAGCTAAATGAGAAATCTAGGGCCAGCAACATATTTTGTTGAGTCTAGGATGGCCTGGAGAGAATTTCTGCTTGGCCTGATTCTTTTGAATCCTATAACCTGGGCAAACAAGCCATGTATTAATATTTAATGTTGAAGATGGCATCTATAGGGTTTGAGATGATTTCTACTTCAGTAGTTTATGTCATTTCTGTAATCATACTATTACATATATATTACATACTGTATGTGCATACTGGTAAATGTAAAATTTGAACTGGTCACTATAGGTGGCACATTTTTTCTGGTGTCGAAATGTGGCTTGTACTGGATTTAGTCCGGGCTATCAGGATTATATTTTGAACATGACCATGGCTGGATGCAATATGACATATTCTAATGACATGGACATGGCTGGTGAGGCATGAGCCTGACATTGGCTTCTCCCTTCTGTGGCCTAGCAGCTCCAAGTTGGAAAAGGAAATCAAGAGACATCTCAACCTGCTGCAGAAAGAGATGCCGCCTCCCAACCATGGTTTGGGCTCATTATAGATGCAGGGTATCGATGACAAAGCTTTTGTTGTAGATTACATAGCAAGTTGTGATGATATTCGGATATCCTTGTGGGAATCATGAAATAGTAACAGAACTTATATTGTATTAGGGATGAGATGAGAATGTAGTACATCCGGAAGTTCAACTAGTAATGAAAGAAGATAACGGCATGATTGATGCCATTTTCCACTGTTTGTCTTGAGTAGTGTTAACACTTGTTTTTATTCACTCAATTAGTTTCTTCATTGCATACTTAGATAAAAATTTAAATATGTAATACCGGTTAATAAATTAAATGAGATTAAGTAAAACATATATGTCTAGTCTACTTTCTTTCATCAAATGAAATCATCAGCATTATTCTTCCGTCCTCTGGTCGTAATTGTGGGGAGTTAGTAGGTGAGTTTTACTAGTTTAAGTGAGTGGCC
>JANHAO010024933.1:0-11509 GCA_026873985.1 Saraca asoca
TTGAGTGGCTATCGGATATCTACTCTGAAGAGTGGTAATGAATCCTATCTTGATTAGGCAATGCCTAACTACACTTCCAGAAATGTCTAACCCAAGCCTTTATAGTTCCTTATGAATAGAATCACGTTTGACTTGATCAAAGCATAACCTTTCATGTAAAAGACATCTCACAATCTTAAGTCATAGGATCAGTCATGCAATCACCACTTGGAGATTAACTTATGACGTAGCTCCATACAGTACCTCCAAACGGGTCAGATAAGATTACAATTGTCAGTTACTTTTCTTCAAACTAACTAAGTCATGTCTACGTGTGTATTCTGATGCAACTCACTTGCACCTCAGCCTGTGAGGGCGGCTGCCATCAAATAAGGAATACCACATCGTCTAGTCTCAACAGATCTTGATAGTGCCTAGGTATCAGATCATGACCAGTGTCATTTTGGTGTAGAAGTTATCCATTTAAAATCACTTTCACAATCCCATAATCTTTTATAGGATTGATTAAATGGACTTCTCACCATGGACTTCATCTTAATTATACATGAGTCATAAATATGAACACAATATGCAATATAAGATGAATATTCAACCTTTATTATCCAAATCGACAGACCGCTTAGTCATAGATGCAATAAATCCCGATCAAATTGACTCTAAGGCACCTATATTCGACTAACATATAAAACTTTAAACTAATACAAAAAATAATGTCCTTTTGAAATACATCCAACAATCCCCCACTTATTTCGAAAAGATTTTCAAAAAAAAAAAAGTAGATTTGCTAGGTTTTCTTGGAAGTGTAAAGCATCAACTTAGTGTCTTTTAAACTATGAACCAAATCTAGAAATAATGAGACATAACCTATTGAATTATAAGTGAAGTTTATAGCTTCTATGAACTTATAACTCTTACTGTAAGTTCACATTCCCACAAATCATTTTACACTTGTAAAGTATTTTATTGTGCAACACAATTTTGTGCTAATAGGCCATGTGCGTGCCTGGTAATTTATGAATGCTCTAGAGATTTTGCTACAAATCTCATAGGAGCGACCCCACTCTACACTCATTTAGGTGAGTTTTATTAAGTGTACACTACAATTAAATACACCACCTATAAGGGATACATAATTCATTAAGAGCTTAACTCATCCTCATTTATAGTTTACAATTTATCACTAATCACACACACCATAGGAGAGACTGAAAATTATTTTAGTGCTTTTAGAATTAAAAATGACTTGTTATCACCCATATAAACGTAATTCATAGGATCTCCAATCACATAGGTTAGGCTACCATCATTGTTAATTTCAAATTGGCATTAGTCATATTCTCCTTAATGTTTCAATTATTTGCTTTCTACCCAAGGATTTCACCAAAGGATCGACCAAATTCCTTTCAGATTTCACATAGTCAATGGAAATGATTCTATCTTTGAGCAATTGCTTCACAACATTATGTCTCAATCTAATATGTCGACTTTTGCCAATGAAAGCTTTATTCTTTGCAATGACTATTACCGATTGACAATCACAATGCATAAATACTGAAAGTTTTGGTTTTGTGCCTAACGGTATATTAGATAAGAAATTTCTTATCCACTCAACTTCACTTCTAGCCATCTCTAGAGCCATAAATTCTAACTTCATGGTGGATCTAGCTATAAGTGTTTGCTTGGATGATTTCCAAGCCACTACAGCACCTCCAAGGGTGAACACAAAATCAATAGTGGATTTTATCTCATCTGAATCAGAGATCTAGTTAACATCACTGTATCCTTCTAATACAGTAGGAGACCCACTATATAAGATACCATAGTTCATAGTACCTTTCAAATATCTCATTAATCTTATCAATGCTTTCTACTGCTCTTGATTAGAACTATGAGTATATCTACTCAATCTACATACAACATATGCTATATCAGGTTTAGTAAAATTCATTAAGTGCATCAGACTTCCAATGATCTCAGTATACTTAGATTGAGCTACTAAATCATCTAAATTTTTCTTTAATTAAGTATTAGCATCACGAAGAATATTAACAAATTTTTCCTCAAAAATAGCCAAATTTCCTAAGAAGTTTTTCTAGATAATGTTGTTATGATAACATTATACCATTGCCTTTTCTTATGATTTTAATACCCAAGATAACACTAGCTTCACCCATCTCTTTTATATCAAAATTTAAGGCTAAGAAAAATTTGGTCTCATGCACTTTATAAAGACTTGTGCCAAAGATAAATATATCATCAACATATAAACTAATAAACACATATTTTTCATTTTCATACTTTGTATATACACATTTATCCACTTTAACATGTGAAAAGCCCCTGTGTATTAATGTTTGATCAAATTTCTTGTACCACTGTTTTGGTACTTGTTTCAAACTATACAAAGACTTTTTTAATTTACAAACTTTATTTTCTTATCCAAGGACCTTATAGCCCTCAGGTTGCTCCGTATAAATTTTTTCTTCTAAATCACCATTTAAAAAGGCAGTTTTTTACATCTATTTGATGCACAAATAGTTTAAAATAGATGCTAATGCAAACAAAATATGTATTGATGGAATTCTTGTCACTGGCACATAAGTATCGAAATAATTAATGTTTTATTTTTTAATAAAACCTTTTGCAACAAGACGTGCTTTATATTTTTCCATTAAACCATCAAAATTAAATTTCCTTTCAAAAATCCATTTACAACTAATGGATTTTGCTTTTGAAGGTATATCAACTAAATCCTATGTTTAGTTTAATAAAATGGAATCAATTTTAGTTTTTATAGCTTCTTTCCATAATGGTGCTTCAGGAGAAGAGATAGCATTGAAGTAAGTCACATGATCGTTTTCGATCAAATAAGTATAAAAATCATTTTCCAAAGAAGTTTCCTTCTTTGGTCTCTTGCTCCTTCTCAATTCCACAATAGGAATTTCATTTATATTTTTGTCAACAGGTGCATGAGGAATTTTATCAGAAAATGGAAATATATATTTAAAGAATTCAGCATTTTTTATTTCAATAATAGTATTGCAATATAGAATATCACTTTTAATCACAAGAAATCTATATGCAGCATTATTCTCAGCATAACCAATAAACATGCAATTAGAAGTTTTAGAGCCTAACATCCTTTTCTTAGGTTCAAGCAACCTAACTTTAGCTAAACAACCCCACACTCTTAGATATTCTAGATTAGGTGCACAACTCTTTCTTAATTCATAAGGTGTCTTACCAGTTTTCTTATGTGTGATTCTGTTTTGTAAAAGACATGCAGGTAATATTGCTTCACTGTTAGGTGCAAAAGAATTAACAAGTATTGCATTCATCATTTCTTTCAAAGTTCTATTCTTATGTTTAGCTGCACCATTAGATTCGAGTGAATAAAAGGGAATGATTTCATGAATTATTCCTTCCTTTTCACAGAAACTATTAAAAAGCACGTATTCACCACCTCTATCTAATCTAACCCTTTTAATTTTCCTATTTAATTGATTTTCAACTTTAGCTTTATATGACAAAAATATGTCAAGAGCCTCATCTTTAGTTCTAAGCAAATAAATTTTAATAAACCTAGAATAATCATAAATAAAAGAAATATAGTATTTTTTTTACCACCTCTAGTTATAAATTGTTTTAAATCACCTAAGTCTAATGGATTAAATTTAGTAAATCAATTTCTCTATTCATAGAAAAACAAGTCTTTTTAGTTAATTTAGATTTTGCACATACCTCACACTTATTTATGAAAGTTGAATTAATGCTAGAAATTAAACCTAACAAACACATTTTCTTAATATAACTTATATTGACATGTCCTAATCTAACACACAACAAATCAAACGAATCAATCAAGTATGCAGAAGAATGTGCATTTTCATTCATAATATTAAGAACATTGAATACAAATAATCCTTGATTACAATAGCCTTTGCCCACAAATACATTATTCTTTGTTATTACAATCTTAACAAATTCAAATGACAACTTAACCCCAGCTTTGTTCATTAGGTCCACAAAAATTAAATTTACCCTAATATTAGATACATGTAGCACTTCATTTAAGGTCAAGGTCTTGCCAGATGTTAGTTTTATGACCACTTTGCCTTTACCAAAAACTTTTGCAATTTGAGAGTTTCCAAGGTAGACTACTTCTTCTCCATCACCTATTAGTGTATAAAAGATGAAGGATTCTTTATCTGTACGAATATGCCTTATGGCACCAGAGTCTACTAACCAGTCTTTGGTATTGGCCATTAGATTCACTTGGAAAATGACTGTAGCAATAATATCATTTCCTTGAACCAAATTTACATTTGGTTGAGGAGGCCTACCATTTCCTACTCTTTTATTGCATTGGTGCTCATGATGTCCTCATTTACCACACACATAACAAGACCCTTTTTTTTTTCTTCAAGGTGAGGTTAGTAGCTTTAGGCTTGTAGTCATGAGAATTATTTGTACTTTTATTATGAAAATGTTTACCTTGTACCAGGTTTGCCTTTGATGCCATTTCTTTTGATTTGGCTACTAACATCTCCTTTCTATTGGTGTCTACTATTATGATATGGGTGATGAGATTAACTAGAGACATTTGTTCATGCTTGTGTTTCAATTGTTGGTTGTAATCATTCCAAGAATTTGGCAACTTTTCAATCAAAAAGCCAACTACAAACTCGTCTTATAGAGTGACATTTTTAGCTTTGAGATCCTCTAATAACTTGTAGTATTCATTATTTGTGTTTTGATGTCTTTTGCATCTGTCATCTCCAAGAGACAATAGTTTCCGATTACAAATTTTTGCTTTCCGACATCTTCAGCAATATACTTTGTAATCATGGAGTCCCAAATTGACTTTGCTTCTTTGTAACTACAGTAAACATCAAATAGTTCATTAGATAATATATTTAAGATGGTGTGATAGCAAACTTTATGGGAAAAGTTAAGCATCCTGATCTAGTTTTCCATTGGTAAGTGCCCCTATGACCCCAAGAATATCCAATGTGGATGAGATGCGCTCATGTCATCGCTTGAAGTTATTACCATCAAATACTTCAATTTTGGAGACGTTTGGGAATGGCTTAGCATAAGCGTGCAATAATTGAGTAGGAGTGATAGTTGGATCAATTGAGGAAGAGGTGGAATGTGATTGTTTAAGTGAGGAATAGGGCCTTGAGGAGAAGCAGCCATTATTAATTCCTTGAGATTGTTAAGAACATAGTAGTTTAAGGCGTGAATGGATCATTGTCCTCAAAGAATTATCCATCCTCTATGCAGATATTTGATCAGTTATTCCCTCAAGATACAATAGATTTGTTTGCTCTGGTGCTGCATGCCTAAAACATGTTACAAGCAACAACAAAATAATGATAATAATAAACCCAACAGTTGAAGGAAGAGAGAAGAAGAGAGTGTTTTTTTTTTTTTTGGTTGAAAAATGAGTATGTGCGGCTGAATTTATAGGGAGAGGGAGCAGAACGTTGTAATCAGATAAGGCTAATAAAATAATCAAACAAGATTGGTAAAACGTAATAAGATAAAAATAGTATAAATATAAGGCCAATTAAACATGATCAGATAAAATATTATAAAAATAATCCTAGGTAATACATTGGAGAAAATCTAAGGCTGTTTTAATTTCAAAAATTAAAATAATTTGACTTTAAGATAAATTCCAACGTTTAAAAATATTAGAAAATAAAATTCAACAAAAAGAGTTTGGGTCGAACCTCACACAATATTTACATGCAAGGGGACAAATCCAACTTTTACTCTTGGATTGGCCCATCTCATGGGCACGAATCCACCTCTTAACCCATTTATTAAGAGATTACAGTGATCTGTAGTATTTAAACTTTTTAACACTCCTTGACCCAAGTTATGTGAGACTTTAAAATCATATAAAAAATAAAACTCTTTTAAAATACTTCCAGCAATGCCTTAATTCAAATATAATTTTATTTCACAACACTTGACTTTATGTGCAAAATCTTGTAACTTGTGAATTATAATTATACAGATTTTAGATTTTGTACTTAACAAGTATACAAATAATAGCTTTATCAGCAAATGTTATTAGAAGGTTCGACCTAGAAACATAACAAGAAGGTAATCCTCCTCCTTCTTTCTATTCCATTCAATTGAAATTATTATGAATATTCTTCCCAAGACCAGTTATCTTTATGCCTGCAAGGTTCTTGAAACAAGACCAACTGCCAATTTTTAACAATTAAACAACCACCTCCACCTATTACTAATTTGAAGCTCAACTTCCATTTCCAAGAATGCAATGGCCAACAATGGCTACACACGAATGCAAAATTAACAAACTTGAAAAAACATATATTTACCTTTTTAAAAAAAATGAAGGTAAAAAAGAAGGGTAATGTAACAAATGACATTCTAGCTCAAGCGGTTAATCAGACAATGTATAAAATAGAAGAGAAATCTCATGTTTAAGCTGTAATAAAGACTTCAAGATAAAGCCAAGAAAAGATTTATGTTATTATATATTATGATAAGGGCATCAAAGGCCATACATAACCTTGGCTTGTTTGAATGGAAAAGGACGAGCATAATTTCTAGCTCATCTCTTCTCCATCATCACTGCTAACAAGAACTATGGAAAACTTCCTTAGGAAAAACTCAGAATCGCAAACTCCTAATTAAAACAATTCAAACACTAGAACTCACGATACAATCTCAAGCTGCCATCCCCATTTTCCAAGTCAAAGCAAAGTTCTTACCAACAAGAATCTTCAAGCCCTTGATCTCTACCATTGTTGTCTTCTTCTCTCCGGCTTCTTGCCCCAGAAGGTTCTTATGTTCCAATGTACTAACCTCCACATTCGAGGCACCCACCAGCGGCTTTCCATCTAACTCAAGCGCAGATGGTGCCCCACTTCCATCTAATCCCAAAACAGTTACCTTCTCAATGAACCAACCTTTGTCTAGAGCAAACTTGCTCTCTTGGACTTGTGACCAAACCTTCCCATTTCCTTCTTTAATGGTTGCATAGAAATCAATATATGTTGAATAGCCATTTCCAAGCTTCATTTCAGGCCGCTCATCATCATCGAGGAAAAGGCTACCTTTAGCTTCTCCATCAGCTGCCCCTGATGGGAGGGCCACTACGAGGCTAAAGGGTGTCATTCTAGCATCCTTAGAAATCAGTCCACCCTGTTGCATTGGAAGAATGGTGTTCTGATATAAGTGCACGTTGACCACGTGCAGAGGTGCATCAAGGGTGACATAGACTCCATCTTTAGAGACAATTGTGTTTGTCATATCAAATACACTGTACCATGCACCGGGAGGAAAAAGTGCTTTGACTTGTGTTTGCCCTTGTTCAAGCACTGGAGAAATCATGAGGCCACTTCCTAGCAACCACTGGGTGCTGATGTCATAGGATTCTTTGTAGCTTGGGAATGAGAAGAAAAGTGGCCTAGCAATGGGGGCTCCAGTAATGTGAGCCTCATAGCTCAGTGTGTACAGATACGGGAGGATCTTATACCTCAGGCCCAAAGCATTTCTAGCAGACTCAGCTACAGACTCCCACTGGTAAAGCTCCTGCCTAGGAGAGTAGTAGTTTGCATGATCTCTTGAGAAAGGGTAGAAAGCACCTACTTCAATCCACCGGTTGCAGAGCTCTTCGGTTGGTGCTGGATAGAAGCCGCATATATCTGAACCAACCATTGGCACCCCAAATATGCCAAAGTTGAGCATTGTGGAAATTGAGTACTTCAAGTCCTCCCATGTGCCCTTATTGTCACCAGTCCAATGAGCAGCATATTGGCCCGATCCAACAAATGTGGAGCGAGACAAAATGAAGGGTCGTTTGCCCTGAAGCCCTTGAAGGGCCTTCTGAGTTGCAATGGATTGAGAGAATCCGTAAAGACTGTGAGCATCATACTCCAAAACACCATTATAGTGAGTTGCACTAGTGGCTATAGTTTTGAAGCCTATTGGAGCCTGAACTCCTGAAGCATTTACCTTGTAAGGTGGGTCATCCCATCTAGTCTTTGTAATATTCTTGCAATCCAAGCAACATTCCCATCCTGGTCCATTAACATTCGGGCACTTCTTGTCCTTAGGAATTGTGCACTTTCCGGAACAGAAATTAGAAGCTTCATTCATGTCAATCCACAGGCCATCAACTGGAACAAGCTCATGGAAGCGGCGGATCTCATCACCCCACCAAGAAACTGTTTTTGGATTAAGAAAGTCGGGAAAATTGACTGCACCTGGCCAAACTTGAGCCAAGTAGGGTTCACCTTCATACTTAATGAACACATCACTGGCCTTGGCCCTTTGGTATACACCATAGTTGGGGTCAACAGCAATGCCAGGGTCAATAATGACAATGTATTTCATTCCAATGCTGTGTATTCTGTCTAGGAAAGCTAAAAGCTTTGGACGAGTGTAGTTGACAGGATTGAGTGTAAAGTCCTTGTGCCCATCCATGTGATCATCGTCATTCCAGATCACATCAAGTGGGATTTGTGCCTTTTTGTAATTCTCAACAACATCTTCTACAACAGATAAGTTATGGTAACCCCATCTGCACTGGTGGAATCCTGTAATACCAAATATGTAAGAACATAAGTCAAATGCTTTTCAAAATTATAGGAATGTAGCAATTCTGAATTAACTTTTCATGATGAGAAATAATAAGTCTGTGAACTCCTTAGGAGCCCAACTGGTCCCAATCATTGTCTATTAGTATTAGATTAAACCATTCTCATACTGACATGAAAAATAATATTATGCAAAAAGGAGACATTACACTGTAATATTCCCCACAATCCAAGGCCAAACTCTTAACTTAAGGCATGGTATCCTAAGTTAATGCAGTCTGGCCCTATTACAAAAACAGTCAAAAAATCAGACATTAATTAGTTATGTATGAACCATAATATCTAATCATTAATAAGATATCTCTCTTTGACCCCTCATCCCCTCAAAAAAGAGGAAAAGAAAAGGACTGAATGATATATACAAAGCATATACAATGATTGTGCTTGATGGGGCCTACAGATTTCTTTACACCAGCATATCACAAAGGCCAAGTTTCTTGACTCATGAAGATAAGCAGTAAAGATGGACCTTTTGATATGGTAAAGCTAAGCTTCCAACTTTACACATGGCCTTGTCTTTCGATGTGGACCTAACTGGCATTGAAATACTAAACAATTGAAATTACTTTAAAAGACCTTATAAGTTTGCCCGGATCTGAATCATACAAACAGTTCCAGCAATAAAAAATGTGCAAGCCAGTGAAGGGGCGGACCATCAACCTAAATTTCAAAGAGGATGAGAATATCCCTATCACATAATATCACAAATATGCTAAATCAAAAACAGCTAACTGGAACACATTGCTTTCTCACTTGAATGCCAAGTATATGCTATATTGCTATTAGTTCCTCCACACATTTTACTTAGTCCTTTCTAAAGCAGCAAAGATTAAATGGTAGAATCTGCAAAATTTACCAAAAAACAAAAGCCAATAAATTAAATTAATGTGATGAAAACTTAAAGTAAAACCAATAGTTTTCTTCACTTTTCCTCCTTCCCATTAGGGATGACAAACATTAACGCAATGGCATCCACAAACCCCGTTTTTCTATAATTGATGATTCCTCCATGTATGTATAATAAGTGGAACCTAGATCATTTTTTGAATGCAAAATGGATAAGAATATGCAATGGGAAAAAAGGAGAGTAAAAAGTGAATCTTACCAAAAGACCAGTAAGGCATTGGAGCTGGTCTACCAATAAATGAGGTATACTGATCAACAACATTCAGAGGTGTAGGGCCTCCAAAGAAGTAAAAATCAAAAACACCTCCAATAATCTTATAGGTCAAAGAAGTCCCTTTGTAAAACACATCCATCCCATTGCTATTCAGCAACAGAACAGCATGTGCATATGGCTCACCACCTACATTTCTGAGATCCATGTACACAGGATGTGACCCATACAGATCAGTATTAAGATTAATGGCTGAAATATCAGTAGTATACAAAGTGTATGGATCATTTGGGTACAATTTAATTCCATGTGGCTGTGAGTTTTCCCCCAAACCATACAATGAGGCATCTTTGGGTAATTGGGTAGAAATCTCGAGGTACTGGTCCTTAAAGACCATTTGGCCAAATGGGGATGATTCATCACTGCTAGAATTGAAAAGGGTTTGCCCATTTGCCTTCCTTTTCACAGCAAAGGTAAATGGGTCTGAAGTGTAAGTAAAAATGAGTTCAGAGCCAGAATACTCAGAAACTGAAATAGGGTTTTTCCTGGACCTTCCAATGGTCTGCTTCAGAGCCGGTGGTTGCTCTCTAGGCAAGAGATTGTAAGGTACTTCCCATCTTTGCTTCTCTGCATCAGTTATGTGTACCCTCAAACGATTGTCAGTCTCATGCCTGCAGAAATCAAGATCCAACATTAAAACTGCTAACTTTTTCACACTTAGCTGCTTTAGATAAAAAGGAAACCAAATTTTCTCAAAATAAAAGCAACAACGTCAAGAATCAACAATAAAAATGCTAACTGTTCACACTCGGCTGCTTTGTAAACAAAGCAAATCGAAATTTTCTTTCAAAAAGCAACAATGTGGGAGCATAATGGATTAAGTAAGGCTTACTTCACATAGAGCTGCAAATGGGGGATATCAGAACCATAGATTTTGTTTGGCTTCCTGACTAGGAGGTGTCCAACAAGGCCGCCATCAGGAGTTTCTTCAATGGAGATCAATTTGTAGCCTTCGCCAATTTTGGTGTAACTAGAGGAAGATGAACTGGCTCCAGCTGCCACACACAGGAGTAGCTGAAGAAGAAGGATAGAAGAGAGACAAAGAGAAGCTAATTGGTTAGGAGAAACCATAGCTCACTATTGAGTGGGAGGTAGTGAAGGGCATTCAGTGAGCCTCGTACATATAAATATCAAAAAGTCTAGTTCGGTTTTGGGGAATATTACTCTCACGTCCGATGAAGTTTTGCCCAATTACCTTCAACTTCTTATACTTTTCTGACACTATTTGTTTTATCAAAATCATTTTCACTAAAAAAATCTCGTTTATTTATAAATGTAAAGGATTTTCATTTCATTTATATATTTTGTAATTAAAAAAATAATATATAATATCATGATAATAAAAAAAATTAATTTCTATTCTAAAAAAAGATGATGTAATATTTTATATTATCTTAATATATTATAATTATAAATATAAATGAGTTTGTATGGAAAATATTTTTAATAAGAACTAATAGACTGTAAAAGTTATTAAATTTTTCTCTTTTCGTATGAGAGAGATTACTTGTATCAATATTTTAGTTGACTTGTGTTTAAAACAAAAAAAAAAAAGAAACAACATATAACAAAGCAAATATTAGACACAAAGCGACTATATCTTTTTGGGATATTTCTATTTCCCCCCCTAAAAATAAAATTATTATCATTTTCCCCCTTCATGTTTCAAGAAATATCAAAATACCCC
>JANHAO010024934.1:0-11479 GCA_026873985.1 Saraca asoca
GTTAAGCTTTTAGCTTTTCCTCTTTTTTCTTGTTAATTAACTTCTAGTGCTTCTCCCTTTATCCCTTGTTTTTTGGGGGGAAAGGGATGACCTTTTTGAGATGTTGCTCTGTATTTTAATGTCCAAAAGGAATCATGGAGAAATGAAGTGAATACTCTGCTTAAGCACAAATCATTCTGCAAAAAATTATATTTTAAGTACTGATTATTCAAGCTTATCATATCTGGCCAGAAATCCATGTTAGCTCTTACCAAAGTAAGGAAATTTCTATAAACATGAATTTAAAAGTAAAAAAATACCTGGATTCTATAAACATGAAGTCCCTGCATTTCCTGGATTTGTTTCTCACTGTTTCGAAAGCAAGGAAATTTCTCACTTCAAAAATGAGATGTCCACTGTACCTTATACAACTGCAACAACTTCCAGGGAGAATCTGCTTTGGTTTTCCAATTGGAGCTTTATTTCCAACACGATAAGAATATTGAACAATGGATTAAGTCTATATCCAACATGAATTGGGAGAATCAAACCAAGTCAATATTACACAATTAGTTAGTTTTTTACCGCATATTAACTACATTTTCATATTGTTGGGAGTCCAATTATAAAAATTTGCATCAATAACTAAACAGAAAACTTACTAAAAACTGTTATGAGTCAAAATTAATATATAAGTGCTTTGCTAAGAGACCTTGAATAATTCAATATGAGGAAAATTGAATATTGAAAATAATAATATAATATAGAAGATTCTTTAATTTATGTTCATGAATAGTGGCTTCTACACTTAAAAAAAAAAAAAAAAATCCTTAACCAAAATGTAAAAATTTTAAAGTCTTCTTGTTTTGTCCGAATTACAATAATTTTCGAAAAATATTGTACTTTATTTTGACATGTGGCAGGCAATGATTGGAGTCGCCGGGCCTGAGACGTAATAAGAACATAAGAAGGCAGCGAATCCAGCGGTAAATAACGCCGCCTCGAGTCCGTACTCGGGTCGAATCCTGCAGGAACAGACTCTGTTCTCTTGGTAAGGTCTCTCTGGTAAAACACAATCTCATGTCATGTCCTCTATGTTTTTCATAACCTAATTTATGTTTCACTACTGTTCTATAGCTGCAGATTCGCCTTGATTTTTAACCTTGCATTCTTCCTTTGTCCTTTTTGTTTCTGGATTATTTTCTTCTTTTTAATTGATTGAGTTTTCAGGTCTGAGGGCTATGGCATCGCCCGACGAAGGTGAGCAAATTTACTTAAATTTAATGTTATTTGGATTCGGCTATGTAATTTTGTAATTAAAACCAGATGCGGGAGGTTATTGTCCTACAATGAATTACTGATATCTTAAGCATTCATACCTTTTTTTTTTGGAAATATTCGACACTTTCAATCCCTCTGATTGGGATATGATGATTTCGTAGTTTGATTTTTTTCCTTCGGGAATTGAAGTAGAAGATGAGCCAACGGGTAACTTTTATGGGACATGGATACTTTCTGCAAACCACTAACTGTTTTTATGGATTGATATAATACAAGGGAATTTCATCATTTGAATAGTATATCCTATTCAAATTGGCAAATGTACTATTTTGGAAGACTAGTAGAATGCAATGCAAAGGAACGAGTTTTATTGCATTTTTAGAGTCTGAACTCTGAAGTTTTAACTGGTGTTAATGATGTCATCTGTTCATTTATGGTAGATAAAATTGGGAGTGTGTGTATATATATCTACTCTGTATCTTATGTTTCTTGTCCTGCTCGTTGTTGGGGTCACAAAATGTTAAATAAGTAATGACTTAAACTTGTAAGTACCATGCCAGACCTGCTAAAGAAGGCAAAGGAGCTAGAGTCAGAGGGATTAGCTAAGATCAAGTTAACTCCTGAAAGTGTATCTGGCCTTGATGGACAACTTTCAAATGCTTACGTTATTAGACGCCCAAAACCAATCGATTATCTCAATAGAAGAGATCTAATCCGCATCTTCAATGTGATAGCAAAGGAAATCTATGGTAACCTTTTGTTTCGAGCTTCCTTAAAACTATCTTCTCTAAAAATTTGCACTGATAAAGAAGTCATCTTATATCTCCGTGTGTCTTCATATAACTTTGTGTATGCTCCTAATGATCAATTGTCATTTCTTATTTCTTTACTTATCATAGGCAACCATTTATAGGAGTAGTGGTAGGCAATTAATATGTTGAAATTTGTTCCTTAGCGAATGCAGAAAACAAGGCTTTCTGTATATAGAAACACACCAGTTGTAGGCTTTGCTTTGCTATGAACACTGATTCACTATCTGTCCTTTTCCTTTCAGGCAATTCTAAGAGCTCTCCTGTCGTGGAAGGATATGGCTCTTTTGTGATGGATATGTTCAGTACTGCTAGTGATCTTGATTTGTCCATTAATTTCATCAACAATTCAATAGAAGTTCCTCGGCATAAGAAGATTGAGATCCTGCGAAAGTTTGCTAAAAAGTTACACTCAATTCAAAGTAATCTCTTAACGCCATTAATCTCTCATTTGTTAAATTTTTATCCTTTCTTGCATGGAAATCATACAATGGAAACAAGTCACGGTACTTTCTCTTTTAGAATGTATCTATCACATCTCAAGTGTTTATTGCTTTGGGAGTAAATTAGCTTTCATAAAATAAAACTGAATATATTCATATAAGTATAACCTTTATCCGGTGCTCCATGTTGTGCCTGTGATAATACTGATAATAATGTGCACTTAATGTTCTTGTCAATAGTCATATGTTCTGTGTTTTTCTTTATAATGTGCAATATTCTGATGTTTGCATTTCTACATCTTGCTGTAAAAATATCTTGTGTCTAGGCTATTAGCTGCAACTTAGACATATTTGGACATCAAATGTGTTGAAGTCCACAATTCAGGTTTTCCTGGAAAGTTCTATTGTTCCTCAACATCCATATGGCCAGTTTCTTTTTTTCTTGTTTTAGGTGTATATTATTTTCTTGTGTATCAAATGGAGTGAGTGGCTTGGCTACCTATAGTATTAAACTAAGCAGAGAATGTTTTCACTGTCAGAATGGCCAATCTCTAATGAGAAAATTATATATCTGCATGTTTAAGTATACAGGAATTGTACATAGAAAGATTAATATTTCCCTTTTTCTTTTCTAAATCATATTGAAAATATTGTGCCTGAGTGGGACTTGTAGATATATTTCTGATTTATTCATAAGTTTTAAAAATGTATGAGTTTGGATGATGTAGTTTGAAATATTTACCACCATGAATTGTTTCTTGTAGGACAAGGACATGTTACAGGTTTACAGTCAATCATGACTGCCAGGGTACCAATTGTAAAAGTTACTGATCGTGGTACAGGCATTGAATGTGATCTATCAGTAGAGAACAAGGATGGCATTGCGAAATCCCATATTATCCGTGCAATTTCTGGTATAGACGAAAGATTCCAGAAGCTAAGCTTTCTGGTAATTGAAGATGTCTTTTTACTACTTCAATGAGCTGGGATGAATATTAGCCTCATGATGCATTTTGGTTAGATATTCTTGCATTTGTTAAATGCTACTGCTCGTATTTACTGGGCTTTTAAATTAATATTTCAATCATAAAACTTGAATTTTAAATGATAATATAATGGATGAGAGATGACTAGGGAAACCAAAAGTAGCCATCAAAACTGATAAATCATCAATCCCTCTAGCTAAATACATCATTTGTTTTTTGTGATAAACCAACTTTGACAAGGCATTTGCATGGCCATCCGAATTGGAATAATTGGCTGGATATGTTGTAGAACAGCATGAAAGGCAAGCCAAATTGCAAATTTCAATAAGATCTATTAGAAAGATAGACCAATTGATATTAAATATTTTTGTGCGGGCATCTTTCAAATTCTTCTAAGTCCTAGCATCTTCACTCCTTCTTTATTGGTGGGTGGGTTTGCAATGCCGTAGATTCACTTTCTCTGTTCTGATAATAAATGTACTACCAGGATTTTTGGTTGTTCATATAAATGCAAAATCTGATTTGCCTGCTAATATAATCTTTTTCTTTTGCAGATGAAATGCTGGGCCAAAGCACATAAGATTAACAGCTCCAAGGACCGCACTCTCAACTCTTTATCTATCGTGTCATTGGTTGCTTTTCATTTGCAGGTATTGTAAACATTTTATCTTTGGTTGTAGAAGCTGTTTTGGAAGTAAATTGATTAATATAGCGTTCCTAAACTACTGTTAAATGATGTGAACAGCTACAATTTTCTAAATAGTACCTGCTACTTTGAAGATTTGGTACCAAAGATATTGGGAACTTAAAAAATATGAACAATACATAGTGAATTTAATAAACCTATTTTTAAGTGTTAAAATTTGAATAATCACAACTTAACAGGTTTATGCATCTCAGCATAATTATGAAGAAGCTTCTATATCTTTTAAAAAGCATAGGTAGATGCATCTTTGAAAAGTTTTACTTAGCATTTGTGGCTTTTAGTGTCAAAGGTCACAATATTGACGGCTCCAAAATTGATGGTGCCCTGGTGCACCTTAGCCATGCCCTCTATATATTCATTTTACATTTTTAAAATCTAATGTTATTTTTTTCCTCGTTTTTAATGCAGACTTGTAATCCTCCTATATTGCCTCCATTCTTTGCTTTGCTTAAAGGTGATATGTCTGCTAACAATATGGAAGAAAAATTGGCTTCTTATTCAACTTCTGAGATTTTAATTTTTCTTTTTATATCGTATGGCAACCTTATTATGATGGTGATGTGCCTTTTTCATTGAAGGAGTCATAAGAATTTCATTACTGGAATGCCGCTCATCTTTAGCCATAGCATAGGTGGACTTATATAATTGGTTGTTCTTGATAAGTGAATTTATATTGACTGATCAATTAGTGCCCAGTCTTTATACTCATGATATGGCAGGTGATGTAGTATGGCTAAAAGAAATAGCCTGGAAAGAAGTCAAAACTGTATTTCTCTTAGATCAGTCATGATGTCACCAACAATAGAGGTCTGTTTCTTGGATGGAAGACCTGACCATGGTGTGAAAAGCAAAATGAATGGAGTATTATTTAAACAGATGAAAAAAAGGAGAGAGAAGAGAGAGATGTGTGATGTTGATTACAGGCAGGAACCCTCAATTCTTATTTTTGTTCGTTCATGGATGGGGCCTTTTAATGACTTGTATTGACTCTGATGTGTTGTTAAGAGGCAAATGTAAACTTGGAAAATTGCATGGACTACTACATATGAAGTAGATATACCGAGTAACTTACGTGAGTTCTGATATGTTGAATGTTTTCTTACCTCGCTTGTTGCAGAAGGAGCTGATCCTACATCTGTGGCTAGGGTTACTAACAGCTATTCTAACTATGGGAAAAAGAATAAAAAGTCATTGGCTGAGCTTTTCATTACTCTTTTTGTCAAGGTAATTCCTGTGCTTTTTCTTTAGATGGTGCACTAATTATAGCTGGACCAAAATATTCTTGTTTAAAATTTTCAAACCAGGTACAAAGTATGAACCTTCTATATAATGCGAAGTGACTCAATTCCATAAACTGATGATTTTAACCATCTTTCCTATTGCAGTTAGCATCAGTCGAAAAGCTTTGGCAGCAAGGTCTCTGTGCAAGCTTGTATGAAGGATCATGGATTTCCAAATCATGGAATTCTTATTCTTATTCAATAAGTGTAATCGATATTTTTCCCCCTTTTTATTGTAAAATGATATTTTTGTCTTGGTAATAAATGTTGAGGTTATCTGCTTATTTTGATGGTAATTTGTCCAACAGATTGAGGATTTCACAGACCGGTCTCAAAATGTTGCACGGGCAGTCGGAATTGAAGAGGTAAAAAAGATCTACAGATGTATCCATGAATCTCTCCATAACCTTTCGGTGTTTCTAAATGGCCAGATGCAAGGAACTAAGTTGGTGGATCTTTTATTTGGAATACATACAGTATCTAATCTAGGACTCCAGGGTATTGAAGACATTAATAACAATATGAATAATCGTCCTATTTCTGAAAATCCTAATCCATCCAAAAAGATGCGTTCAAAGGAAGTTTTAGAAGAAACCCCGGTTCAGAAACGTTGTGAAGGAAGCTATCTTAATCAAAGTTGGCAAGGTTCACAGCCATGGAAGGGTCCCATAGAAGCCCAACGATCAGATGTTTGGAGCCGTATGCATCCAGCTTTTGCTGAAACTTGGCGTATTGGAATTGCGTCTATAACTCCATCTGTTTCCAACCAACCTCTAATTGCTATTCCTAGTTCTGATGGTAAGGAGTATTGTGGTTCTGGTCCTGGGACAGTTCCTTCCTTTTTTGCCCAAAACCCAATTAGTTTTGCTGGGTCTTATAATCCATCCTTACGACCACATCACGTTCCCCCACAAAGCTCCATTAGTTTTGTTGGGCCACATGATCAAGAAATTGTTTCTCCTAAACCTTATCCTGGATCAGTTCAGCCACACCTTCCTAAAGCGAGCCATAATGTAGTACACAGGAGACCGTAATAATCAGTTGCACAGAGCTAATTAGTTTCCTGCTTTCTGCTTAGTTGTTTCTTGGATTTATATTTATCTCTGTCAAATTAAGGTTACAGTCACAGGTTCCATAGCACAGACATGGTAGAACTTGTAAAATCAGAATAGAATTTTTTTTTTTCCTTTTTTGTGTATACAGGGTTCACTTGCTTGGCAAAAGGAAGCAGTGCAGATTGATGAAACTTTTGACTATCCTGGATAGCATTAAGTGCTGAAATTTTGAATCATACTTTTTCATGGAAGACTGAGGATTGGAAAGACATCAATTATTTTTGCGGTGAGCCATTTGACCTTGCTTATCTAGGTTTAGAAATCAAAGGCTATTGACAGATTGATGTTGTGGTTGCACTGTAAAGATCGTGTATAATGGATGCTATAAATGCATTTTTTAAACTATTTATTTCGGCAACCTAACTTATTTGTTACTGGCTTGTTGCATTTAATAAAATGGTTTGGTGTCTATATAGACAGTGGTGTCTTTGATTGCATTTGAAACTTAAAATCCTAGACAATAATCGCTGAAAAAAATTATTAAAAAAGTTTAAATTTGAATTATTGTTAGCAACATTTGTCAATAACATGAAATACATGGATGAATGATAATTCATTCATAACCAAATTTAATTTCTTATAAAACTTGAATTAGTAAGTTTTCATCAACATTTATTCATGCCTATTGTAACTTATGAAGTGCTTTGTTATATTCATAATTTGAATCTAGATATTTTTTTATTTATTAATTTTATTTATTTTTTAAATGATAAAGATAATTTATATCTTAAAATTTATAATTTTTTTATTAAAATTCATCATTTTAATAAAACAATATATGTTTCTGTCTCTTCATTCTAAACTTCGTTTGAGAAGTGATGTGCATGGGATATAGTGGCTCGACAAGCGAGGAGGACAATCCTGGACCTATCTCTTTGCATTTGTTGACAAAGTCTCGGAACTCAGTAACTCAATTACTATTGACTCTTAGCATTGCAAGTGGGCAGTGACTGCTGCACGCCCTATCGTTTATCTTGTTAATTTGCATTTTATGTCATATAACCAACCTCCTTAAGCCCACAAATAACCCTTTTAATTCACTAAGAACATAATCATCAAATTGCAATATGATTTCCTACGCACACAATTTATTTGTAAATACTTTTATATTTGTGTGATATATATAGTATTAAAAATTGTAATTATTATAAAAAATAATACAATTTTTTATAAAAATTATAAATTTGTTAAATACGTTATACGTACTCTACCGTTGCTCCTATTCATATGCATATATAATATAATATAAAAAATTAGAATGAAAAATTATATTGGTGAAAATATGTTTTGTATTTTTAAGAAATAAAAAAAGTGAAGAAGGTTAAAGGGGTAAAATTATAGAGGCACGCGGGCTCTTGCCAGAAGACGTTGCACTAGTGTGAACCAGCAGTGGCTTACTTGCTTCGCGTACTCTCTCTTCAATTCCATAGTCTTCCACTTGATCAATTTATTAACGGGGAAAAATAAAGATTAATACCGAAAAAGATCAATCCCAAAATTTATATAAATGATAAAAATATATAAAATTTAAAACTTTGTATATTATTTTTCTGAACTTTAAAAAAAATAAAATCATTTATATTATTATTAAAATCTAACGGAAATAAAATACTTGAGCTAGTGATGATCCCAATATTCTTTTTTCTCTCTATCTAATTGAGTGGTGAGACAAAAATTATCATTCATAATCAATGAATGAAAAGATTATTTTTTTATATTTTCCAATAAAATGACATGAATGGCTTTATCTATACATCTATATAAAAAAGAAATTGTTAATATTATATTAGGACAGATGACAATTTCTCATGAAATATTTTCCTTTTAAAATATATTTTGTCATATTTTATATTTCAAATGTAATCATAATTCCCAAATAAAAAATTTAGCAATAAAAGGAAATCTAATAATTAATAAAATTTAATTTTCAGTTTAGAAAAGAATTTTAAATTTTTTTAAAGTAATATTATATTATTACAATTTATATAATGAATAAATCAATTTGATATATCCCATATTTTTATTTAATAGTAACTGATGTATTTATATTATAATCTATTGTAATTTTTTTATTTATTTTTATTAAAAATAAATAATAAATAAAAATGATCTATAAAAATCATGAACTCACATGTCTTTCCAAGCAAGGTGAGCTATAATGCACGAATAACTTTTGATCCTAATAATCTTGTCAAACAACCCTAGGAGAAATAGCCTCAAAAATATACTTAGAATTAGCAACTAAGTTAATATTATAAAGAGTAAAATGAAAGATTTATTTATTCCCTTTCTTGCATAGTAAGGATCTGAGTATAACCTTTGAATCAAGAGTTAATAAAATAATTGTTAAATTATGGATCATCTTACTTACATAGTAGCATCAATTACATTATCCAAAAAACATATTTTTTGGTTGACCAATAGTTACATACCCAAAAGTCAAAATCACAGTATTTAATTTTATCATTATTCTATAATAAAAAAGTGTAATTAAGTTTAAAAATCATATATGAAGAATCAAAAGCTTTTTTATTCTTTCTTGATGGTTATGGGATATGAACACATGTTTAATTTTTAACAATAAACCCCATAAATTTCCTACTATTGATATGGTTAATTTCCACTTTATTATTAGTAAATTAAACATAATCATATGTGTAGGAAATTGAAAAGATACTTTTTTCTTCCTTATACATTTGATCTACCTAAATGAAAAATAAGCCTAAATTATCTTAAGAAATGAACCAAAAGACACATTTTTATCTTTCCTAAATAATTTTGCCATAAATGAGAAATAACAGATGTTAGAATTTAGAAAGCCTTTTCTTTCTTATTCCATGTAACTATCATGTCATGTGGACTGAGATTGCATCATAAGATTTGTCAATCACTAATTAGAATGGACTAATATTAATGACAAGGTTTATAAAAAACATATCACTTAAGTGCTAATACCTAGTAGCTTCACTAATAATTAAATCCATCAAATGTAATCTTATGCATACATTTGGGTATCTGTGCTCACTAGCTCAAATATTCCAACAACTCCCACTCGCACTTAAAGAAACTTGTGACCACTTCAATCAAATGAAACAACCCAAACCAAAAAATAACAAAACTAAACTCATAAATGCTATGCATATTTGCAATAAGGATGTGTAACCCTAGGCACAAAAATAAAACCATCCCACCACGTAACTATTAAATATACATGGGAGACTTTTCCTCAACCCATATCTAACTATATGTCACAAGTAGGCGAGATCACAAAATAACCCTCAAGTTATCAAGCCAATGATCTTATGAACATTAATCGTTGTTGCAATACCCCAAAATCTAGTTGATATATATTAGTTTAACTATCTTCAATCCCTTTGTTAAACACATCCTTAAGTCATGAAACATACCAAACAGTGAGTTAACTCTTCTTTTAAAATCATATAGCGCTTGATCTTATTACACAAAGTAATATGACGCCTTATCAAGTATAAATGACAACATCTTTGTATCTATATATCACTGCATTTTTCCTTCTATACCATTATTTAATAACCTAAAACCATGCATTTATCCAATTAAGTTCCCTCAAGCTGAATTGTCATAACCATCTTAATCCCTTGTCAAAGTAGATACTCTAATTTCAAGCCATCAAATAACAGACATTAGTTATTAAGAGTATCAAGGTGACTAAAGCACATTTGATCATAGAGAAAACTCACACTTAAAGACAAAAAATAACTTCAAGTTATTCTTTATCTGGTCATTTATGCACAAGTGCTATGGTATAGCTTCCCACATAAATGATTTACCCATAAAGTGAGTTGTCATCTCCCATTTAAATCATTTAACATAAGATTTGAGGGTCCCAAAAGTGCAAATCTTGCCTATTTATGTTTGTAAAAATACTCCTATAACTTAAAGATTGAGTTCTTATTTCACAAGGTACTTCAATAAAATTCTATTAGAAGATTAAGATAATATTGTAATCACTAATAAAATTAGGAATTTAATTATCAATTAATCAAATTAAATTCAGTTTAACAATTAATAGAATTGCAATTAATTCATGAATGCCGTAAATCAAAATTATAGCAGAATTATATCAGAATTGTAGTAATGCAGCAAAAAATCAAAATAGTAAAATGCAGTAAAGAAAAGTGCAAAAAGATAAATCAAGAACGGAGATTTTTAAAGTGGTTTAACTTCACCTAAAATCGCAAATAAAGTCCACATCCACTGCATCAATTCAATCAAATGACCTCTTTCATTAACTATAATAGGATTTTAACCAGGCTCTTAAAACAGCCAGTGTACAATAAGATTTACACTGGGCTCTTATAAAACTTATAGATATAATAACACTACATCTTCAGTTTAATTGTAATTAACCTTATAACTAAAAGAAGATGCAAAGAAAGATTAACCTCTTTCTTGTATCTCTAATTCCTATCAACCTAGAAATTGCAATTAAGATCAAGAAGTAGAAGTCAGGTATACAATACCAACAATTGAGATAAAAATATCAATTAATCAATTATTTTCTTCATAGATTTGATCCAAGATTGTAAATCAATTATGAATTGAAGAGATATAATTTAGATTAGATGAAGCTGATAAATGGGAAAAAGTACATAAAAATAAGATGGTTTTAGTTCATTTTATTAATAGTATTTTATATTTTCTTAATATTTTTGCCCTAGTTTTATGTTTTATTCTAGATACTACTCTCAGTTTGTATTTCTCATGCAGGATGATGAAAAGGAATGAAAAGAAGAAGGAAACTTGAAGAATGAAAATGCATTTGGATCAAGAAAAAGATACAAGAAGAATGCATGGAAGAAACAAGCAAAAATTAAGGAAAACATGAAGAAAACACCAAG
>JANHAO010024935.1:0-11476 GCA_026873985.1 Saraca asoca
TGAGAGCCAAGGAAATGAGTTGGTAATAGGAGTTTGGGGTCAGCTAGAAGGGGCAAAGCTTCAATTTATTCAATAAATCAATGATGTATGGATGAACTAGAAATCTGAGCCTGGCATCTAGATGATGAGTACTAACAACAATAAGAGCATATGGTCATCAGGACTTGACTTCTATTGGGCCTTCGCTAGCCTATTTGTATGATACCAGAAAGCACCTATAACATTAGCCCCTAACTCTTAGTTTGCTTTGTGAAGCGGACTGAGAGTTGTAGCTTGCTGATGAAAGTTGGAGGCTACGATCTGTGATGTCGTCATTCAAATTCTTAGTTATTTTGCTAGCCCATGCCATTATTACTGCATTTAATGTGCATACTTTCCCATGACTGTAAATACGATGATACTAGAACCCATGAATCTTCTGGATCATCGGATCGTGGGCAATTAATTTTTTTTTGAATCAAATAGCTGGGAGACCAAAGCTATATCAGATGAGAAAATCCCTTTTTCTCTCATTTCTGACACTTTGGGCCTTTGGATTCTCAAGTAGCAGTCTCCGATTTTGTCCTCCTGCTCCATTAATCTAATCGTTACTGTTGTGGCCAATCGATCATCTCACTTAGAGTCTGTTCTGCTTCCATTTGTTTTGGAATCTGATTCATCCTTCCAACATGGTAAGCCTTTCCAGGACTCTCACTTGTAGAATGTTTTGTTCCACAACTTTGTAGTATTGTGCTATCTGGTTTAATGATGAATGCCTATATGCTATTAGGAATCTTGTTAGTTTGGGGGCTGTCAATTGTCGGGTTTAGCTTGTTGTCTCCTAGGGTTTAGTGATTCGATGGGCTTTGTTGGATAAGCTCCCCCCTTGAGTTTCCAATATTTTAGGTCTGAAATGGTGGCCTGTGGTGTGTGGTTTGCAGCATAGGACAACTCTAGTTAGAGCAGTTATTTTAGGGATGATTTACTTTCTACAACCTGACCGCTTTCTTTTCTCATTTTCTTAGTATAGATGGTAGCTCATAAATGCTAAGGCTATCGAGTAGGGAATAATGGCAAATGCAGCCCCCCAGTCAAAGATGAGGAACTAACATTTATCTTGGTTGAAGCAACCTCTAGAAGCGATGAGATCGCTGGACAATCCGTTCTTTGATTTGATCTCAACGAGAGACAACAGCTCGCTGGGAGCCCTTCGAATTGTTTACTCTTTAAACGTTACCCTTCAACTATTGAGCTGGATGAGCTTCAAAACATAGTTGAGGGCTATCGTTTTCCCGAGGGCTGTTGCCTTATGGCACCATGTCCTGATGACCATGTAGCCCATCCTCCCCGAGGGTTTATTATTGTTAGTACTCATCATCTAGATGCCAGGCTTAGATTTCTAGTTCATCCATACATCATTGATTTATTGAATAAATTGAAACTTCGCCCCTTCTAGCTGACCCCAAACTCCTATTACCAACTCATTTCCTTAGCTCTCATGTATTTGAGAAATAATCTTCTGCCACCATCTGTGAGTGTTTTGTGCCACCTTTACAGTATTAAGAGTATGGATTATTCAGATGGGATCTATTATCTTTTAGCTCGACGCTCTAAGTTCAATAGGATTCTGCCTCGAGGGGATATTAAGGGTAAATTGAATGTGGGGAGTTATAAGACTCACTGGTTTTATGTTTCATGCCCGTCGCTGCATCCCCTCCGTAACTTTAGTTTTGTATTAACCCCAAGTAAGCGAGCTGAAGTTATGTGAGCTACCGTTAGTTCATAACATTACTTTTGATGTCTTGTTTTATTTTTCATAGTCAGGGCTGGCAAGGTAAAGCCAGAGATTGAAGTTAAGGAGGCTGAAGTATTACATCGATTTCTCACTATCAGCAACTTGAAAAATGATCTAAAGTTTGACGATGACCTCCTTCGATCCTACAGGCTCATTCCATCATTAAGCATTGAGCTCACTAGAGAGATCAGAGCTCATCAAATCAAGAAAATCAATCTAGCTCATTTTGAAAATTATGAAAACATGGTGAAGCTCATTCATCGAGATCCATCTTCTGATAAGTTTGAGGAACTTGAGGTCGTAGCAACCTCACTAAGCCCTGCCATAGCGGTAGCCCCTATTTCTTCAAATCAATCCCCTGTGCTGATTGTAATGTCTCCTCAGGGTTTAATTCCTTGCTCGCATCCCGGGGTGGTTGTGGTGGTTGCGGCTGTGGTTGCACCTGAGCCCCCTACCAAAAAATGAAAAGTAAATAAAGGGAAAAAGGTTGCCACCTCTTTGAAGTGAACAACATGTAAAGTTATGGCTGAGGAGCATCGTTCGAGCCTCAGCCTAAACATGCGAGGGTATTTCAATTTTGTTTAGGAAAATATTGAGGATATTTTAGGTTCTCATACCAACCCCCAAGTACTGGAAACAAATGAGATCTCAAATGGAGGACTTACATAATACACCACTCGTCAAGGCCTATTGGTAAATGGCATCCTTCCATCTTGATTGTTTTGCTTCTTCATGATCTGACTTGATTCGTCTAATTTTCCAGTTTACTAGGAATCATGAAGAGTGGGGAGACACTCTAAGCATCAGAGGAGAAGAATGCTAGACTCGTGGAGGATTTGGCAGCTGTGACTGTAAAGGCCTTGAAGCTAGAAAATAGGGCACGGAATGCTGAAGTTGCCCAAAGGGAAGCCAAAAAGGCCCAAGCTTGCGAGGTGGTAAATCATGAGGTTATCACATTTAAGCTTAATAAAGCCATTGAGGAGCTATCCAGAGTAAAGGATGATTTGGATGTGGTAATCCATAGCCATGATTTAGTAGTGCGATGATTCAAAGCCGTAGCATGGCAGGTTGAGACTGCAAGGGTAGAGCTTGAGGCAACCAAGAGAAAGGTTACTCTAAAACAACAGAAGGTTGATTAGGTCAAAGCTGAGACTATTGAGCAAGTCACAAAGATGGCAAAAAAAATGGAGTCAAAATATGCTCCTCTTTCCTGTATACTTTGTGGGAGTGGCACCCAAACATGTATCTTTCCTTTTTTAGGGAGGACACCCTAAGGGAAGCAAGAAGCTTTGAAAAGAAAGCTACAAGGACTGCTTCTTCTAGCAAAGGTGCGAGATCTATAAGTGGAGGCCCCCTACAGAAGGAGCTATTCAGAGAGAGAGTGATTCACAATCAGTAGAAGCTCCTGATAACCAAACAAGGGTTGACTCGTCTACCATGCAAGACAAACCTACCTTAGCTCCTGAAATTTAGACCTCTTAGGATAAGGTTTCCTAACTCTAAACTTCATCTTTAAATTTTGTATCCTGTCATGAACTTCTTATGAAGTCACCCTATTGGGGTATTAGATTTTCATATTTCACATCAAATGCTTTATTATAAGCGATATGTAGGTCATTATAGACAAATCCTGTAAGCCATAGCTCATAATTGTTAAATAGAGCACTCAATAAGTCAATTGACTTTAGTGAGTGAAACATAATACATGATCAAATATTGAAATGGTTGTATAAATTGAAGTAAACAGGCTTCAGTCAGAAAATCATAAAAGGATATATGTGAAGTCAAATGTCCAATCGAACATACTAATGCTCCTTAGATGGCACAAGATTTGAGTGCTTGATTAGGCCACATAGATGCTCCTCTAGGTATGATATCGTATGAGGACCACAAGCAATAGGTCGCATGAAAACTATGAGTAATAAGTCACATAAGAGCTACAAACATTACATAAGAGCTGTGAACAATAGGTTGCATGAGAGTTACGAATGTCACATAAGAGCTACAAACAATAGGTCATATAAGAGCTGGGAACTTTGCATGAGAGTTGTAAATAATAGGTCACATAAGAGCTGCGAATGAGAGCTGCACTGGTGATCTTGTGCTAGAAAAGGGGCAATTTTGTGCCCAGATGTATGTTTTATAGCCAAGTGGTTATCTTATAACTGGGTGGTAATCTTGTTACTGGTGGCTATCTTGTAGCTGGGTGGTTATCTTGTAATCGGGTGATAATCTTATTACTAGGTAGCTATCTTGTAGCCAGGTGGTTATTTTATAATCGGGTGGTAATCTTGTTATCAAGTGGCTATCTTGTAGCCATGTGGTGCATGCTTGGACTTAATCGATGGCTTGCCTCCTTGTATACTAAAATTTCATGCAAGGATTAGTATAAAAATTTAGAATATTTTTTTTAATTTTAGAATTATATTACAGAATTAGAAAATGACCCTCATTTCGGATGCCTATGCACAATTGGGATCTTGTTGGGGGTGCTGAAGTTACTGTCCTGAGGACTTCACCACATATTCTTGCAAGAGACCTCTCTTGATGAGGTCCACTATTGCATCCTTGAGTGTCTAGCACTCCAAAGTATTATGTTCGATCCTATTATGGTAGGCACAAAACTTACTTCTGTTGCCTCTGTACTTGTTAGGAGTTGTAAGCGGTGGAGGCTTTTCGAAGTTCCCCTTATCCTTTTTGGTTGCAAAAATCTTATCCCAAGTGTCTGAGAGGATGCTATAAGTTTCATAGTGACCTTGATGTTGAGGTCACTCACTTTTGGACTTTTTTCGTAAGTCGGTAATTAGAGCCATCTTGGATGTTTTCATCTTTGTCCCTTTAACTAGAGCCATATGCATTGTCCCTATGTCTAGACCTCTTTGAGTCAAAAGTTTCTTCCCACCTAATTTTTTTGGCAGCTCACTAATAAAATTTAGCCAAGTCACTTGTGGGGGACTTGTACATATCTTTAAACAATTCCCATCCTTACGGAGCCCAACTGAGATAGCTGTGAGGATGCTTTTGTTTGACGGGTTTTTCACATTGCAAACCTTGCACGTGAACTAGGCAATGTAATCTTTTAGAGATTCATCCTTTCTCTGGAAGACCATTGTGAGGTGGCAAGGTGGCGTGAGTTACCTCTTCAGCGATCTGTATTGATTGATGAATTTCTTTCGGCATTCTTCCCAATTACCAATGCTGCGAGTTGGGAGGTTTCTGAACCATACGTGGGGCATGTCCCCTAATATAGCTGAGAAGATGTGACACTTAACCAAAATGTTAGTCATTTGGAGATCTATCTGGATATTGAATGCATTTAGGTGGTCGTAGGGATCACTATCCCTATTATATTGCGAGATCGTGGGGATTTTGAGCTTGTGAAGGAGGGGTTACTTCTCTATCTCACTGGTAAATAGAGTCCTTCCTTTATAGCAGTCTTGTTGGTTCTGAGCCATAGGTCACTCTTCGAGCTGCTGCACCCTACGAAGTAACTCTTTGATCACGGGGTCTTGCATCTCAGACTAACGACTAGGGGATCGATGGCTTTCTAAGTCCTCTTAGTCATTGGAATGATGATTATGATCTAAGATTTTATGCGCGATCTGACTCAAGCTTCCTTCTTGATGTGACTTCTCATATCATTGATCACCTTCATTACTGTTCTTGTGAGCTTGATGAGCCTCTGAGCGCAATCATGAATTGTGTGAGTGAATGGGTCCAATTCATTGGTGTTCCCCTCCGAAGGGTTTTTCCTACTGTGCTCTTGGCTATTGGGGCCCTCCTATAGGCACTATAGCCCTAATTGGTGCTTGCACACCTTTGGTTTGTGCACAAACTAATGCCTTAACTACATCAGCCAGGTCCTTCACTGTATTTTCAAGCATTTCCTAATGTTGGTGCCATCCTTAAACTTTGTTAGCTTCAGGAACAATAGATTGGTGATGAGTTTGTGATATTATTCTAATGACAGGATCTATTGTACGAGTAGGTGAGACACCTGCAGCAGGGAGGGTAGAGCCCCCTAGTGATGATCTGTGTTACTCCACATGACCCTCAGGTTGGTGAATGGTAGCATTAGTGCTCTTGGTGACTCTTCCTCTTGCAATGGCAGTTATGTAGCAAATGAAAGAAGAAATGCAGTGGGGGCCCTTCCTCTAGAGTCAAAATGTTGATGGTAAAATTTGGTTATGTGGATCCAAATCTTAGTCAACAGAAACGGTTCTTCAATCCCCCAGGTTATAGGCTGATAATGCAAGTCTAAATTGAAGAAAAAGAGAAAAGGAGGAAAAGTGATGGACATTGGAGCTTTTAACGTGGTTTGGCTAAAGCCAATTTAGCCGCTACATCCACGATGGATTTTATATATCGAAATATGGTGGTTTCTTAGTGCAGTGAAGCAGAGCTACCATGATTGTGCCCTCTTGCTTTTTTAGTAGGGTGTCTGCCTATCTCTCCTTTCAGCTCCTCTTTTATAGAGATCTCCCTCCTTTTATTTATAGAGGCCGTGAGGCTATGATTGTAATTACTCAATTTATATTTTTGTTACATCAAATAAGAAATGTACAAGACTACATAGACTCTTGCAATTCGGCTTCTACAGGTTGCTTTCTGCTTGTGGCCCCCTTTGTAAGCTACTATCTATAGAAAAAGGCTTTGCAGGTTGTCTTTAAGTAGTCATGTCCTTGATATAACCTTAACGGGCTTCAAGCTAGGAGATGTATTATGTCTAGTGAGTAGATGCTCTTTGACCTGGGGTCATCGCTGTCCTTTGGCTAGTGAAGTCGAGCTCACGCCCGATGATGTGAGCCCATATTAGGTGTATCATTGGCTATTCAAGCCGGGACTTTTGGCTACCTTGTGCTTGCCTTAGCCTCATTCTAAGTCTCGAGCTCGTAGCTTGTGGGCTAGCAAGTCAGGGTCTCCATCGAGTAACCTTAGTGCTTTGGGTGATCTAGGCCTTCTCTGACTAGACTTGCTTTCCATTGGGCCTTCGCCAGTCTATATGTGTGATACCAGAAACACCTATAACGGTACCTAACTATTATTCATACTTACTCTTTAAGAGTGCAAGTCTAAAATAATATTAAAGTACATAACCCTATACATAAGGTACTATATTGATCTCAAGTCTAAGGATCATTTACACCACCATTTATATGAGAAGTCCATTGATACATCATAACATTCCATATGGTTTCTCATGGCAGGTCAATCCAGTCATATGCTTTATAACTTATACCCATATGTCTTGTTCAGATATTAGCATAGTGTATGAGATCAATGCATTTTTCTAGAAGAATGTGACATGACATATGCTGGTTTACTCATGAATAATTGATATCTTATTTTCTCAATAATTCAACAACCAGGGATATTTAGAAATATAATTATATGTATAAATTATCTCATAATTACAAAATATTATGTTTATCAAATATGCTAAGATATGTAGTTTCTATGCCATTGTAACTAATTGTCTCTAGGGTATTTATGCTAATAATCTCCCATTTGACCTAGAACCAATCAACCTTGTATCTTATTTTGATTCTTTCTAAATGAAGCTCAAGCTTCTACTGGGACAAGGGCTTAATGACGGGATCAATTACATTGTTGTTTGTGAAAATTTGTTCTATTCTTATTTTATTATGCTCTATGATCTTTCTAATTAAATGGTAATGCCTTATGACATGCTTAGATCTTTGATGAGACCTTGGTTCCTTAAACTTGTGATATGGCTCCATTATTATCATAGTAAATCTCTATTAGATTAACAATTTCAAGAACTACCCCTAGTTTAGTGATTAACTTCTTTATCCAAATAGCCTTTTTTGTTTCTTCTGAAACTTTTCCAATATACCACACCTTTATTAAGAGTGAATACAAATCTTGATTGTGATTTGCAATCATATTGATTTGATTAAAAACTTGCATTTGTGTAACCTCCGATTCTCAAGTGAGGTCTTCTCCATATATCAAGAACACATTTTTTGTTCTTCTTAAGTACTTAAGGATGGTCTTGACTACATTCTAGTGACTTTCACCTGGATTGACTTGATATCTACTAGTGACACTTAGTGCACAGGAGACATTAGATCGTGTACACCATGAGACATAAGTAAGATTTCTTAGACCTATCCATGCTAAATGTTTTTTTTTTTTGGCAATTTATCTATGTATATGGATTGGGAGAAGCCAAACAATCTTTTAGTTCTGTCTCTATGGACTTTTATACCCAAAATGTGGCTTGCTTCTCCCAATTCCTTCATGGAGAATGTTTTGGACATCCATTACTTGACAGATTGTAACATGGAAATGTCATTTCCTATAAGTAATATGTCATCTACATATAGTAACAGGAAGATGACCACACTTCCATTGACCTTCTTGTATACACATGGTTCATTAACGTTCTAGATGAAGTCAAAAGATTTAACTGCTTCATCAAAACAAATGTTCTAACTCCATGAAGCTTGCTTTATTCTATATATGGACCTTTATAGCTTGTGTAGTATTAGTATAAATGCCCTAGAGACAACTGATTGTAATGGCATGAATATTACATATCTTAGCATATTTAATAAATATGACATTTTGGTCTTTTTATTAATTTAGTTTTAAATATATATATATATATTTTGATATATGTATATTATATTAAATAAATTTCTTGAAGTATAATTATGTATATATAAATTGCAATTAAGATTGTAATTATGAGATAATTTATACATATAGTTATATTTTTAAATATCCCTAGTTGTTGAATAATTGAGAAAACAGGATATCAATTATTTATGAGTAAATTAACATGTTATGTCACATTTTTCTAGAAGAATGCAGTAATCTTATACATTGTTTGATATGATGATATCTTGATAAGATATATGGGTATATGTTATGGAACATATGACTGAATTAACTCATCATGATAAGTCATATGGAATGTTACAAAGGGTTAGTGGACTTTTCATGTGAATGGTAGTGTAAATGATCCTTAAACTTGAGATCTACACAATATTTTATTTATAGAGTCATGTACTTTGATTTTATTTTAGGCTGGCACTCTTAAAGAGTAGATACGAATAATTTTAGGTGTACCATGAAGTACATGGATATAATGATTGATCAAAAAAGAATTCATCCTCATCAATAACAAAGAAAGATATTCAAAAGATATTCTAATACTTGTGCTATGATTGAAATCATAGGCCTATGTATTTATGGTACATTAAAAAGTTTTATGTATAATCAATTATCGATACAAAAGATGAATTTTATATATGAACAATTGTGAAATAGCACATAGTCAAACATACACTTAAGATTGGACATTTATATTAGGGTTGACACTTAGATCATACCTAAGTCCAATTTAAATATCAAGAGATGAAGGGATTGAATTACACACTAATATCTGACATGAAAGATTTTGAATTCCATAAATCTATTCTTGACATTTGAATTGTCATGATGCTTTGTTAAAAACTAATCATGATCTATTAATTTATTGAAACAATTTGGGGAAATTATGTTTGAATTAAAAGGAGTTTTAATTCATTTAATCTTATAGAAGCTTGTAAATACTTTCATTGCTAACTTGCATGGAAATATAATAGGTCACACACAATAAAATCTCTTTGATCCAAAGTTAAAGAAAAAGTTAGAATGCAAAATGTTGTGAATTTTAGAGTTGAATTTGTGAACATCTTAGAAATTTGAAATGATTAATTAAATGCTCTAATATGATTAGAAATATTAATCAATCAATGATTTAATAATTTTAATAGAGATTATAATTATTAAATAGTAGTAAAATTCCAATGTTAATATTTGAATGTTTTGGAACATTCATATTAACCTTGGAGGAGATCATAAGTTAGGGAATGGCTCATCACTTAGAAGTTATTTTAATAAACTAAAACAATTTGAAAATGATTACAAAAGAGAGTTTATGATTTTGAACTCATAGATAAATGTTTGGGCTTATTAGACATAAAAGAAGGAGCATAAGGTTAATAAGGTTGGACTCATTAAGGCTCAACCAAGAAGTGTGGACTCCTTATGCCAAGAGGGCTGCACTAGCCATGCAACCCATCCATTTGATGAAGGGATGACAAAAGCAAGGGGAAACCCTAGCTTATGCACCATTCATGCTTACTTCCCATTCTTGTGCTCTAATATTTTCTATTTAAATGAGTGAGTTGCCAACCCTAATATATGTATAAGTGTGTAATGACACAGCAATTCAACTTTAGCACATTTGTTGTGCTCTAACTCTTTATGTGTGATCTCACTTCTCATCTCCTTTTTGCATTCAAATATCAATGTTGCCCTAGTGAATTTGTGATTCCTTGGAGAATTAGCACATCTCAAGATGAAGGGTTAATTTTCTTACTCTACCTATTATGTGAACTTGGTAAAGGTTTCACCATTGGTATTGGAGATCAAATCAGGAGTTGCCTAAAGACAATCTAGAGGACTTAATCATACCGCTTGTTCATGGAACTGCTTGGAGATTAAACTTAGTTTTGGCAGACTGAGGATTCTGAGAACAATCCTTGATAATTTAAATTGTTACTTTATAGTTTGTTTGAATTATACTTTACTTTATGAATTAATTTATAAATAACATGATTCATATTTGGGAAAAAATTTAAAATTTTGTTGTGCATATTTGATACCTTTTATTTAATTTTTTCTAACACATACCTTGTAAGGGTTCAGTCTTAAAGACAAAACCTTCAAATTATATCATGTATACATCCTCTTTCAGGTCTTCACTATGGAAAGTTATTTTGACATCTATTTACTAAATCTTATAATCATGATATGCAACTATTGCAAGTAAAATCCTAATCAACTTGAACATGGCAACTGGCAAAAAGGTCTCCTCATAGTCAATACCTTGTACTTGTCTATACCTTTTTGCAACTAGGCTAGCCTTGTAGGTTTGCACTTTGCCATTTGCATCCATCTTTCCTTTAAAGACCCACTTGCATTTAATGAATTTTATTCTTTTGGGTGTAATGACCAAGTCCCACACTTGATTTTCATGCATTGAATCCATTTTGGATTTCATAGCGTTTTGCCACTTCAAGGAATCAATATCTATTATTGCTTCAGAGTAACTAGGAGGTTTATTCTTTTGAACAATGGTTACGTTATTCTCTTTTGAGAGGAGAAAACTATATCTTTTAGATTCATAACGTTTCCTACTAGATCTCCAGAGTATAGGTGTATTTTGAGCTTGATCACTTATCTCAACCCTTTATGATACTTGATTAGGCACATTCTCAATCATGTGATCTATGTTATTTTGTTGTCCTTGAACCTCTTCAAGTTCTATTTTACCCCCATTATTTTTTTCAAGGGTAAACTCCATTTCCAAGATTATAGCATTTGTTGAGATAAAAACCCTTTGCTCAACAGAATGGTAGAAGTAATAACCCCTTGTTTCTTTAGGGTATCCTATCAATAAGTATTTATCACTCTTAGATTATAGCCTATCTATGATGATTCACTTCACACAAGCAGAACATCCCCAAATCTGTTGAGTTTTCTTGGCCAAGATAAGGGGCATGAGGCCGAAATTTTGAACATTTTTCTCATGGAAAATAGCCTTGGCCGACCCAAACTCACCCAAGGATCCATTGGTGTGAGGTCTCAAAATAACCTAGATCAAATCTAGAGTAGAAGAAGAGC
>JANHAO010024936.1:0-11553 GCA_026873985.1 Saraca asoca
GAATCTTCATTAGTTATTCTTCAACCAGCAAGGCCTATAGAGTTTATAACAAAAGGACCTTGAAGATTGAAGAATCTATACATGTTGTTTTTGATGAGTTTTCCTTGAGTAATAACAGGATAGATGTAGAAGATGACCAATAACACTGGTGGACTTTAGCATCAACTTCAGAAACTCAGCAAGATGATTTGAAGATTCATGCTACAGAATCTGGTGAGGATGCTGATTCAACCATCATGGATGGTACTCCCCTTTGCTCTCTAACAAAAAGTTGGAAGTTGATGGGAAATCACCTCAGAGAACTCATAATAGAAGATGCATTAAAGAGGGTAACACACAATAATTTGAAAAGTGCAATTATTCCTCATTTGTTTCATTGATTGAGCTTAAAAATATACAAGAGGCCTTACAAGATGATAATTGGATTGTGGCTATGCAAGAGGAATTAAATCAATTTACAAGAAATAAAGTTTAGACTCTTGTACCTAAAAATGATCAATATAATGTAATAGGGACTCGTTGAGTATTCAGGAATAAATTAGATGAAAATGGCATCATAGTTAGAAATAATGCTAGGCTAGTTACTAAAGGCTATGATCAAGAAGAAGGCATAGACTTTGATGAAACTTTTGCTCTAGTAGCTAGGCTAGAAACCACTAGGATGTTGTTAGCATTTGCATGCATTAGGAACTTTAAGCTTTATCAAATGGATGTTAAAAGTGCTTTCTTAAATGGATGAATTTTAGAGGAAATTTATGTATAGCAACCCCCTGGTTTTGAAGATCCTCTAAACCCAGATCATGTTTATAAACTTCAAAAAGCACTTTATGGTTTGAAATAGGCCCCTAGAGCTTGGTATGATAGGCTTAGTAAGTTCTTAATTGAAAAAGAATTTAAAAGAGGAAATGTTGATACCATAATGTTTATTTTAGAAAAACGTAAAGATATCCTGCTTGTACAAATTTATGTAGATGGCATTATATTTGGCTCAACTAATGAAAATCTATGCAAAAACTTTTCAAAACTGATGCAAAATGAATTTGAAATGTCAATGATGGGTGATTTAACTTTTTTCCTTGGACTTCAAATTAAGCAAACACCTAAAGGTACTTTTTTATATCAAACTAAATACACTATTAAGTTATTAAAGAAATTTTAGTTTGATAAATGCAAACCTATAGGAACTCTTATGAGTCATTCTCTAAAATTAGATAGTGATCCAAATGGTAAAAGTATAGATCCTACCTTATTTAGAGAAATGATCGGTAGTCTGCTATATCAATTGCTAGTAGACCTGACATTATGCTCAGTGTATGTGTATGTGTAAGTGTTAGATATCAAACTAATCCTAAAGAATCACACCTATTTTCACTTCAAACAAATTTTAGATACTTAGTAGGGACTAAAAATCTAGGACTTTGGTATCCTAAGTTAGGTAGTTGTAATTTATTAGGATGTATTGATGTAGATTATGCAAGAAGCAAAACTGATAGGAAAAGCACTAGTGGTGCTTGTCAATTTATTAAGCATTCATTAGTTTCATGGTCTTGCAAAAAGCAAACTGTGTTGCATTATCTACTATTGAAGCTAAATATATTGCTGCTAGAAGTTGTTGTGATTAGATTTTATGGATGAAACAACAACTTTCAGATTATGGATTAAAGTTTCAAAAAATTCCAATACTTTATGACAACACAAGTGCAATAAACATAACCAAAAATCTTGTCATGCATTCAAGATCTAAGCACATTCAAATTAGACATCACTTTTTAAGAGATCATGTTCAGAAAGGAGATATTTTAATAGATTTTGTATAGATAGACCTTCAGTTAGCAGACATTTTTACTAAACCTTTAGATGAGAAAAGGTTTATATTCATTAGAAGAGAAATAGGTATGTTAAACCCTAAAGAAATTGACTAAAACTAGGATATTTTTAACTACTTTATTCATGAAACTCTTATTTTATTTTTACACTCTTATTTTGTTTGTTCCATTTGTTATCTTAATGCAAAATCTAACTTAAGTATCAGAGTTTTTTAAGTTTGTTTTGTAGGTATATGACTTTAAAAATGAGGGAATAAGTTTATATTGCTTATTCATATATAAAAACTAGTTTTTACACTTTACATCGAATTTAACATTGATTTACTTTTCTCTCTGGTGCATACAAATTGATTACACATCAATGTAAAATTCAAACATTTGCTAGTCAAATTGATTTTACACTGATGTAGCAAAATTTCAAATGTTTCGGTATGGCTATTTTCACTACATAAATCAATTAGATAATTGATGTGTAAACCAAAATACTCATAAATTAAACGGGAGCAATGATTTTACTAATTCTTTTCCTTCTTCCCATGTTTTGCTATTTTTTTTTATGTTTCAAAAGGGGGAGAAAAAGTATATAGCTTTATTTTAGATGATTTTCTTCCCTCAAAGTTATTTTACTTTGAACCTCATCTAAAATTATTTCTCAAAATCAAAAAGGGGGAGTTTGTTTGCCTAGATTACTCTACACTACATATTTTCCTCGATTTTGATGTTGAAAAACTATTTTATCTAAGAATATGTTTTAGTGTTTTTGATTTTTTTTGCAAGTTTAAATATATTTGATTCAAGATTTAAGAGATCCAAGATTAAGCTTTTAGGACTTATTTTATTTTAATAGGATCTTTTGTAAATAAGTTCAAATGGTGTTTGATCCAAAAGTGTTTAATTAATTGATGAAGTAGAAAATCTATTTTAAAAACTATTTTTTACATCACACTTTAATGTGACATTAATGCATTGAAGAATTTATGCAAAGTTCATATTTAAATCGAAGTCACTTCAATGTATATAGTACAAATTGGTTTACCAAAGGTTAGGAAAAATGGCTACTTTGGTGATGTAATCGATGTGAAGACTGTGTACATTAGATTACACATCAATTACACATTGATGTATTGGTTGTATAATAGACTGTAATTGATGCCACTTCCATGCAACATCGATGTATTAGTTGTATAATAGACTGTAATTGATGCCACTTCCATGCATTAACTAAAAATCAATTTTCTGTTACAAACAATTATAGTAGTTATAACAGGCTAACCTCCCTTCCTAAATAAAAGTTTTCACATAGCTTTTCCAAAACAATTAAGCGCCAAATTATCTAAGAAAGAGCTAAAAATGATTTTCTCACTACTTCATCAAATTTTTTGAGATTTCTTCAAGATTATTGGATTAAAGATTATCCGCAGTTTATTGTAGTTTGTTTGAGATCTTCATCTCAAACATTGGTATTGTATTTTTAATCCCTTTCTACTTTAATTCTTTTTATTTGAGATTTGTAGGTGTTAGAAGTCTATATAGGTTTAGAAAAGCTTGTTGTAATTCTTCTAGGTTAGCAAGAAGCCTATTAATTTTTTGTGTGTTTGTTGTAAAGACTGGCATTTCAGGAGCCTATCAATCTTGATAGTTTTTGTTGTTAATTCAAAGGTCTTTCGATTGAGAAAGATCAAGTGGAGCATATTTGAATTGTGATTTCAATTCAAGTTGAACCACTTTAAAAACTGTATCTTCAACTTTCTTTTTCTGCTACTACATTTTAATTGATCTTACTACTAATTTCTAACTTCTATTACCTTCAGCTATACTAGTTATCAATTCTCTACATATCTTATCAAAAGAAAGATTATTTTTGATACTGGTGTATGGAATTCTCCAATGAGAAAAGGGCAAGATTTGTTTAATTTCATAATCTTAATTTTTCTTTACTAAGACCATCAGAAACAAGCAAAGAAATTTTATAAATTGGACAAAATATAGAAAGGAGCTCTTAAAGAAAATTTGGATGGAAAAAGCAAAATACTTGTTGTCAAGTCTTGTGAATTAGAATATAAAATGCGAAAATCATGAATCTTGCCCTCATTCCTTTTGGGGAATGTGTATACTCTTTTATATGAACTTGATTCTTCTTTTGTATTTAATAAAATTGTAATTTATTAACTTATATTAACAAGTGCAGTAGACAATTAATTAGTGTTATATAAAAATAGCAAAATTAATAGTTGTGTAGCAAGAATATGAATGTAGGAGCAGAAAAGTAAATATTAAGATACAAGTTTTTAAAATGGTTCAAATTGAATTGAAACCATAATTCAAGTCTAATCTACTTGGATAATCTTTAACTAAATTATCACTTCAATTAAAGAAAAACATTAGGATTTAAACCACACTCTTGAAATGCCAGTTTACAAAACAGATACAAGAATTATAGGAATCTTGCTAACTTAGAGGAATTACAAATAGGCTCTTCGAAACCTAAAAACAAACACAAGAATTATAACAGTCTCTTGCTAACTAAACAACATTTCTATAAACCTAGAAACCTTAAAGAAAATAATAGGGTAAAGTAAAATACAATACCAGTGGAGGATTTGAGAAACATTTCTCAAATAGTGAAGAAGAATTCAATAGCACTTTCATTTATAATTTCTTGATTAGATCTTAAAATTCTTGTGAGGAAGAGAGAAATCAGGTTTAGCTATTTGATCAGAGAATTGTACACTTGAAGATGAGAGAAAATCATGTAAAACTTATGAAGAATTGAGCGATAGTTGGGTTTTTGTAACTACTGTAATGAACTATAATAAAATAACTAATTTTCAGTTCATGAATCAATTACTGAATCGATTCAAAGAAAAATACCAACATCTGATTTTATGAATTTTGAAAATTATTCTTCATGAATTGATATATGAATTGATTTGTATAGGTTTTTAAACATGAGTCGATTGATGAATCGATTCATAATATGTAAAATAGTTTTTTATAAAATCTTGTATTCTTCAAGTGGTGTTTCTACCTTATTTTGAAAATATTTGTTTGAATCAAACTTCTTTTAAAATTCATTTGCAAGAAATCCTAAAAAGATAAAATAATTTCTAATTCTAATGTTGGTGCTGATGGTGAAATTTGATTCATGCGGGAGACCCAAATTCCAGCCAACAGAGAAGAGTTCAGGAATCCAATGCTGCTTCCGAAGTGTAGAAGAAGATAGGCCAAGAGGAAAAGAGGGTGAAGAGATGATGAGTTTAACATGATTCGGCTAAATCCAGGTGGCACCGGACCCTACGTCTACGACGGAGATTTTATTAATGTGCTAGAAAGTGATTTTAGCAGAGTTTTTGCTTATAGAACTTGGCCTCCTCCTCTTCTAACAAGGCAAACCTATTTATAGAGGAAGGAGGAGTTACAGTCATTAATTACAAGCTACAGTTGTGTTACATCAAGCTATAAAATCAGAAAAGATAGAAAAAGACTACAAACTAGCCATTACAGAATATAGGCTGCAGAATGGTCTCCCTAGGCCAAAGGTAGGCCTAAACCTGTCAACGTTTGATGTTGCATCACTATTGGACTGAGCGAAGGGTTGAATGTCCAGAGTGAGAGTTTTCGGCTTGGGGTCGTCTAAGGAATTGCTGAGCCCAATGCTGCTGCAACGGGATGGCGGGCTTAAGCAGGATAGTCAGCTACTTGACGGACTGGTCTTACAATCTTCTTATTGGGTCACTGGGAGCTTGCTTTGCAGAATGGAGCTGGGACAACCTCGTTGTACTGCTTCCTGCTGGGCGAAGCGAAGCTTGTGGAGTATCTTTAGCGTTCTAAGGTCGTAAGTCCTCGAGTCCATTTTTGTATATAACATAAACGCCCCAACTCTCGGTTTACATTACAGATCAGGAGTTGCATGTTTCCGAGGCTTGACTCATATCTTCAGCTAGTGTCCTTCCTCGACCAAAGTATCACGTCAAATGTCTTTCTATTCTCTTTTAAGCCATGCTTTCTTTTGTGTGACATTATGGCCGTTGATGTAGCATTGTCGCTTATTTTGGGCCGTTAGATGAAGATCAGGTTAGACACATTTCAGATTCTTCAAAGGGTCGAGCGGGTCTGTTTATAGCCTAGGGCATTCACTCTTTCATCCCAAAGAAACTTAATGAAGGAGACTGAAGAGCCCACTGCGTTCCAGTGTCTTGGCTTCCGACGAAGCTTGCTAGGACATAGATGGCCTGTTGCAGAGTGCCAAGAGACATGGATAGCCCATTGCACATAGCTCCATTGCAAGATCTGGCAGATGGGCTCCTAGGGGACCTTGTGTTAACTTCGGGCCACCTCCCCTAACTGCTACTTGTGGTGCAGCACCCTGGCTAAGCGACTACAACTTTTGGATTTGCTCTTGGCCTAGCTCAGGGGGATGCACCGGAGGGGAATAAGCAGGAGGAACTGGGAGCTGATGTCCTTCCTATATGGATGAGCTCAATGACCGATCTTCTGTTCTTGCTAGAATGGTTATGCCGGGTCATTGAGCTTCTTGCCCTCATCTCTTCAATTCTTCTTTTGATATGATTTTGCCTTGCTTGGATAAGGTCTTTTGTTGTATGAACTTTTCTACTTTCAAATGCTATAACAGATGCCCCATGCATCATTATATGTTAGCTTTTGATGATTAATGAAATGCTCCTTTCTGCCAATTGATTGTGTTTTATTTTTCTAACTGCTTGATCTGTTGTAAGTGAGAGAGTGGGGTCGCATGTAAACAATGCCTAAGAAGTCTTGTTTGAGACATGAGAGATATATCCACATGAGAGCTATGGGAAGTCATCCGTAAGAGAGCTACGGGAAAATGTGTGGAAGTTATGACAACTTGTTTGTTTAAGTTTTCATTTTAGTTTTATCGTAGGAAGGTGAAAATCATTTACTGAAAAAAGATTGTGAAGTAGTGTTGTAGTGAGGTGAGAACCATTTGCTGAAGTTTTATTTTTCGCTGAGGCGAGGTGAAAACGATTAGCCTGGTGAGGTGAAAATCATTCGTCAAAGTTTTGTTTTTCGTTAAGGCGAGGTGAAAACCATTAGCTGAAGTTTTGTTTTTCATTGAGGCGAGGTGAAAACTATTTCACCTTACCGAAGTTTTGTTTTTCATTGAGGAGAGGTGAAAACTATTCATCAAAGTTTTGTTTTTCGTTGAGGTGAGGTAAAAACCATTTGCTGTAGTGAGATTGCAATGAAAGAGTGAAAACTCTTTGTCTAGATAATGCTTGGCTAATCGACGACTTACATTAATTTAGTGTACAATAGTTGGTATAACTAGACACCATTGATAATAAATAAATGTTATAGGATCAGAATATGGTTCAGATTGAGGGCTCTGGCTCTTGGGTGGCAATTCACTGAGCCTGCTGAGCATGCTACCTCGATGGTCTTACCATATAATCCTGTAGTCGACCTCTTCTGATGAGGTCTTCTATGGCATCTTTCAGCGCCCAATAGTCTGAGGTGGTGTGCCCAGCCTCATTATGATAGGCATAAAATCTACTTTGGTCTCTAGGCTTGGCGGGCACCCTCATTGGTCTGGGCCTTTCGAAGTCCTTATTCAACCTTTCTACGGTAAAAATTTAGTCCTGTGTGTCTGACAAGATGCTGTAGCTCTCAAAGTGGTCTTTAGGTCGCTGAGGTTTCACCTTTTTTACAAGATGAGGAGTGGGGTTATCATGACTCTCACTTCCCCTCCTTTTGCTCGCAATGCGACCACTATGGCTTGCTTTATACTTGGGTTCCTCCATCCCGAAGGTTTCTTTCCATCTTATTTGTTTGGATGCCTAATCATAGAATTCAGAAAGGTCTTGAGCGGGGGACTTGTAGAGGCTCCTGTACAATTTGCTGTCTTTGCGAAGTCCTATTAAGATAGCCGTCAGAATGCTTTCCTTCAAGGGATTCTCCATGGAGTTAGCCTTATGTCTGAATCGGGCCATGTAGTCTTTGAGTGACTCATCCTTGTGCTGAAAAATTATTACGAGGTGGCAAGGAGGCGCAAGTTGCTTCTTCAGTGCTTGGTATTGATCGACAAATTTTCTTTGGTATTCTTCCCGACTGCCGATGCTACGAGTTAGGAGGTGCCTGAACCATGCCCGAGATGTTGCCCCTAATGTGGCCAAAAAGATGTGGCACTTCACCAGGGGATCGATTGTTTGGAGGTCTATTTGAGTGTTGAATGTGTCCATATGATCACTCGGGTCACTGTTCCCGTCATACAGCGGGATAGTGGGCACTTTGAGTTTTTGTGGGATCTTGCTTCTCGATCTCTATAGAAAATGACGAGGTTTCCTCATTACGAGGCTGATGGCTCTGAGGCTGCGGGCTCTGAGGCTGCGGATGCTCTTCTAGCTATTCGAGCCTACAGAGGACCTCTTCCATTGTTGGGCGTTGCCCTTTACACTGAGGGGCAGAGCTTTCTGCTCGCTGCCAGCTCCCTAGTCACTGGCTATTGCGATCATCGTGAACTTCTCTCTAAGCTTCCTCAAGAAGCTACTGGAGTTGTGCCATGACTTCTTCTTGTCTTTGGGCATTCTGTGCTTGTTCTTGAGCAAGCACCTTGATAGTTTTAGCCAATTCTCTAACTATGTTTTCAAGTGCCGATTGAGACTGATCGGGTGTTTGAGCTTCTTGAGTTTCCAGCACAGTGGCGTGCTGCTGAGGAGCTAGAATTGTAGAACTTCAAGTCATTCTTCCTCTAGCCATTGTTATACTGCAAAGGAGACCTTAGAGAACAGATGGTCCCCACAAATGGTGCCAAAATATTAACGGTGAAATTCAGTTCATGTGAGAGACCCCAATTTCAACCAATGGAGAAGAGTTCAGGAATCTAATGCTACTTTCGAAGTGCAGAAGAAGATAGGCTAAGAGGAAGAGAGGGTGAAGAGATGGCGAGTTTAATGTGGTTCGGCTAAATCTGGGTGGGATCGGACCCTACGTCCACAGTGGAGATTTTATTAATGTGCTGGAAAGTGATTTTAGCAGAGTTTCTACTTACAGAACTTGGCCTCCTCCTCTTCTAACAAGGCAAACCTATTTATAGAGGAAGGAGGAGTTACATTCATTAATTATAAGCTATAGTTGTGTTACATCGAGCCATAAAATGAGAAAAGATAGAAAAAGACTACAAACTAGCTATTGCAGAATGTAGGCTATAGAATGGTCTCCCTAGGCTAGCGATAGGCCTGAACCTATCGTCATCTAATGTTACATCACTGCTGGGTAGAGTGAAAGGTTGAATTTCTAGAATGGGAGTTTTTGGCTCAGGGTCGTCTAGGGAATCACTGAGCCAGATGCTGCTGCAGTAGGATGGCGAGCTTGAGTAGGACAGTCGACTACTTGACGGGCTGGTCTTGTAATCTTCTTATTGGTTCGCTGGGAGCTTGCTTTGTGGAATGGAGCCAGGACAACCTCGCTATACCACTTCTTGTAGGGCAAAACGAAGCTTGTAAAGTATCTTTGGCATCCTAGGGCCGCGAGTCCTTGAGTCCACTTTTGTATATAACAGTTGGTCTTCTTGAATCACAAATATATACATTGAAATGTGCAAAACAAATTAAAAGAAGTAGTGAAATATAATATCAAATAGTAATGTAAAAAATTGGATAAAATTTTTTTTTAACATCAAAACCAAGGAATAAGTGTAGCTAAGGTAACCTAGGCTAACACTTGGCACACCTATGATTCCATTGACTAAACTTGATAAAGATGAAAATGGTGAGCTGGTTGATGAAAAGTGGTATCAAGGTATGATTGGCTCTCTTCTTTATTTAATAATAAGTTGATTAAATATTATGTTTAGTGCATGTCTATATGCCAGATATCAAACAAATCCTAAAGAGTTCCACTTGTGTGCTATGAAAACAATTTTTAGATACTTGATTGAAACAAAAGATTATGGCTTATGGTATTAAAAAAAAGTAATTACTTTAATCTAGTTGAATATTTAGATGCTGACATTGCAAAATTCAAATTGGATAGGAAAAGTACAAGTGGTACTTGTCACTTCTGATAACAATGTCTTGTCTCTTGACATAGCAAAAAAATAAGCATCAGTTGCTCCTTTAATAGTTGAGGCTAATGTATGGTAGTTGGCAATAGTTGGACACAAATATTATGGATGAAGAGATAACTTAAAGACTGCAATTTGAAACTTGAATCTATTCCTATTTTTTGTTGTAATACCAGTGTTATTAATTTGACTAAAAATCCAATTTAGCACTTTGGGACAAGCATATTGAAACTAAACATCATTTTATTAGAATCCATGTTTGAGAATCTGATATTGAATTATCATTTACAAGCATGAAAAATTAACTTGTTGACACTATGATTTAACGAAGGAAAGATCCATCACTAACTCTATTATTGTCTTTGCTAAAAATTAATAGTGATGAAATAACATCCATCATTAAAAACGATGCTAGTAAATTATTAACAATAATATTCTCAAATCTGATTATAAAATTCATCACTAAAGTTTGAAAAGGATGGGCAAAAAATTTATTTATAAAATGACTTTTCATTTATAGTGACGAAAAATATCCATTACTAAAAATAGTTAGTCATTGATGGACCGGTATAGGTCATTACTAAATCCATCACTAAGAATTCTATGGGACTTGGTTGATAGATGAAAAATTTATGAAGCTTACTGCTAATTTCATTGCGAATTGGCAATACTTTAGGTTGGTCCATCACTAACTAGAATACTTTTGGCAATTTCATCACTATTTGTAATATTTTACATAATTTTTGTTGCTAATTTCATCACTATCTATAACATTTTAGGCAATTCCATCAGTGACTAGGGAATTAGGGGCCATACCTAATGTTCACTTATCAATCCCATTCCATTTGACCTATTAAAAATCTTTATCAAATAAATACATAATTAAGTCAATACATATTTCACCTACCAAAATTATTTCAGATAGCATATAATCAAACAAAAATTGGTAAGAAATATTATTAAAAAAATAGAGAATTAAATGATCAAATGTGGTCTTCCACCCACCCATTTATATTTGCAAGTTGAGATGGCACATCATAATGAGATTTTCATCCCTATATGCATCATCTGGGGCAATACATGCTTTACTTTTCAAGTTTAAGAATTTCTCCCATAAAGTTGCATTTTTCCAAGCCTTGACGTCCTTTTTATTAGTTTGGGTGGGTGCCCTAGGCCAATTTGATTGAGCCCTATCGCATCCAGAACTATACATTCTATTGATTGGATATAAAGGTTAAATGGTCATCGTATATTACATTCATCTTGCATTGCATACGTAAGATGAAGTCTATGGTGAGAAGTTATTTCATTCAATCAATTCCATATGGGGTTATGGGATTGTGAGTGTGATTGTTAATGATATAAACTTCTGCACCAAAAAGACACTAGTTGAGATTTGATAATTAGGCATTATTAGATTTGTTAAGACTAGACGCTGGGGTGTTTCTCATATGATAAGTAGTTGACCTCACGGCAGAGATGTAAGTGAGTTACATCTGAACACACACGTGGACACGACCCAATTAGTTTGGAGAAACATAACCGGTAATCGTGATCTTGTCTGACTTGCTTGGAGATACTGTATGGAGCTATGTCATCAGTTAATCTTCAGTGGTGATTGCATGACTGATCCTTTGACTTGAGATTGAGGGATGTCTTTTACATGGAAGGTTATGCTTTGAC
>JANHAO010024937.1:0-11477 GCA_026873985.1 Saraca asoca
TAATATGGAACTTGGTATATCTTTGAGCTTTTTTTTATCATTTATAAGTTTTTTTAGCATTAAGAATATGTTATGGGCATTATTTGGGCTGGGCAACAGAGGACCGGCTGAAGCCCAAGGAATAGGGATCCGAAATGGAAAGGGCACGACCTAGTCCAAGCAAGGACACTAAAAGGTTGCATGAGCTTTGAGTTTCTGAATATTGGCGGTAATAGCGAACTCCCCTCTGAGCCGAGGGAAACGGCTGATATCTAACAAACACAGCCTAAAATATTCTACCAGCCTGCACAGTAACCCCTAAAATTCGACAATGATTTGCCCCGCATTTATTGCTCTGCGTCTAGCATTTAATGAATAGTACAGATATAATCATAATCTTGTATTAATGGTTTATAGTTTGTATCTCTCTCGCATGTATATAAGAAAACGGGAGTCTGTAGGAGAAGAAATCTAGAGATTTTGCCAAGAAAAAGATCTTTCACATGCTTAATGCTTGTGTGTAAGAAAAAACCAAGAAGAAAATAAAGGGTAACCACCGTGGACGTAAGGGTCACCTGGACTTTTGCCGAATCATGATAAAAACTTTGTCTAGTTTCTTTTCCTTTCTCCTTGAGTCTTTCATTATTTCGTCCCCTCTGTCACCATCGCATTGCAATTTGGGTATCAAAACCTTCGGTTGATCGATTACCAAAATTGACCATCAACATTTTGGCACGCCTGGTGGGACCAGACTGCTTTCACATTCTTCATTAATCGAGTACAATGGCAAGGGGAAGAGTAACCAGGAAGCTCAGGTGCTACAACCAACCAGCCAGATGGCCAGGGGGAACATCAACGGAACATACCTGAAGGAGAACACCCAGTCTTGGCAAGCACCTCCTCCATCCTCCTAGAGGCCAACAGTATACAGGCTTTACGCCAATACCACAAAGCACTTGAGGGTATGGTGAAGAGGCTTGCCAACACGATCGAAGCGCTAACACGGGTGTACGCCCAAAGGGTCCAGGAACAAGGCGGGGCTACCCCCATCGTAGAGGCAACCCCGTTGCCATAAGCAGAGATGCTAGCACAGAAGCAATGACCAGTCGGGGGAAGAGCCAGTATGAATCATTCCTCCAGCTCGCAACATGAAATGGGCAGACGATGAGCTCATAGGGATAAGGGAAACCAGCAAGCTGAGAGCTTGCATCGTACCAAAGATTCGAGCATGGGTCGTGACAACAGTAAGGGTTAGCGATCCGAGGCCCATGAACAGATGATTGAGGAGTTAATACAGAGGGTACGAAAGTTGGAGAAGTGCCCTTCGGCCCAGGATCAATCGAGTTGCTACGAGGAAAGGACTCCATTTTCCAAGGAGATACAAACGAAACCTCTCCCCCAACGTGTCAAAATCTCGATCATCCCACCATATGATGGAAGAGGCAATCCTTATGATCACCTGGATGCTTTTAACATATAAATGGACCTCCAGACCAGCAACTCCCTGGTTAAATGCAAGGTCTTTCTGGCAACTCTTGGGGACGTGCCATGAACGTGATTCAAGAGTCTCCCAACCTGCAGTATTAATAGTTGGGAGGAGTACCAAAACAAGTTCATTGATGAGTACGAGGCTCTCAAGAAGCAGCTCGCACCATCCTGTCACCTAGCAATAATTTTCCAAAGGAAAGACAAGTTGTTAAAGGACTACATTGCTAGATTCTGAAGCAAAATCAGTAATATGGAGAGCCCTTCTGACGACAGCATCCTAACGATGATCTCGGCTGGACTGTGTAGCGACGAAAAGCTATATGAAAGCATATACAAGTCCCCAGTAAGGAATTTGGAGGAGTTTGATGAACGGGCTGCGAAGGAGACCCGATGGGAGGAAACCTTCAGTTCTAAAAGATGTGGATGAAAGAATGAGCCTAGTAGTTTGGCCCTCGGTAAAGATGGAAACAGGAGCAGTCGTGACAAAAGTGGAGTAGGCCAAGTAAATAATGTGGGTGTCTAACCCATAAAGAGAGTAAGAATAAGGTGGCCTGAGCTTCAAGGTCGCTATAATCACTACAGCGTCCTATCCGACACTCCGGAAAGGATATATGTTTTGGAAAAACACAGAGAAAACTTCGGACGGCCCAGACCGTTACTAACTCCCTCAAAATATAGGGATCCAAATAGGTTCTGTGCCCATCATAATGATATAGGGCATACCACCTCCGAATGTAAGTACCTTAAGGATGCGATCAAGGATCTCATTCGTAGGAGGCACCTGCGAGATTATGTGGTGCGATCTTCAGGATGGTGATCTCTGCAACACGCAGAATGACCACCCCCTAGAGCCGAACCTGAACAAACGGCCATGGTTAGAACCATCTATACCATTCACGGAGGGCCACATGTTGCGAGGGCTTCACGAAGCTCACAAAAGCACTATGTGCAGAGTGCGAGCTACGTCCTCTCCGCAGGTCACGAACCTGACAAGCCCGCTAAGAAGGCAAGGGCAGTTCCCAGATGCATTACTTTCATTGACGATAATGAACGAGGTATCCAATCTCCCCATAACGATGCTATAATCATTAGGGCCAAGATCGATAACGTCGAAGTGCGAAGGATCATATTGGACACTAGTAGCTCGATCAATGTTATGTATAAGAAATATTTCGACTAGATGGAATTGACCCAGAGCAACCTCGAGTCGTCGCCTGATCCTCTTTTTGGCTTCACCGGAGATGCAATATTCCCTATAGGACAAGTCAGGCTCCCTATCATCTTAGGGGACAAAGACTGTCAATCGACCGTTTTAGCGAATTTCCTAGTTGTAGACTACCCCTCAGCCTATAGCATAGTCCTGGGGCGACCAACAATGAACGATCTAGACCTGATCATGTCCACCAGAACTTTAACCATTCGATTCCCTACTTTGAGTGGGGTTGGATATGTACAGGGTGAGCAGTACACAGCCCGATGGAGTTACGAAGATGCCATCAAACTGGGAAGAAAGGGCAAAGGAGCGAATGTTGCTCCTTATAAGGAACCCCATGCCTTGAACTCCATCGAGATAAGCCACGACCTCGACCCCTACGACTGGGAAATAGACAAGGAGATCAGATCCATTGAAGAGCTTGAAGAGGTTGGAATCAATGGTGAGGATGATCGGAAATACCTCAAGCTAGGAAAAAACTTGCCTGTGAACATGAAAAACCAATTGATAAATTTTCTTAAGGCAAACCTAGACGTCTTTGCCTGGAGCCATAAGGACATGGTCCGGATCGACCCTAGAATTGCATCGCATAAGCTGAACATCGACCCTAACCATAAACTAGTCAGGCAAAAAAGGAGACCTCTAACAATAGAGCATTCCCACACGCTGAAAGAGGAGGTGGATAGACTACTAGTAAACAAATTCATCCGGGAAGCTCGTTACCCTGTATGGATAGCCAACCATGTCCTAGTAAGGAAGAAGGATGGCAAATGGAGAACGTGCATTAACTTCACAGACCTGAATAAGGCTTGCCCAAAAGATAGTTTGTCCTTATCGAGGATTGACCAACTTGTCGACGCTACTACAGGACACCAACTCCTCAGCTTCATGGATGCGTGCTCTGGGTATAATCAAATTCCCATGGAGCCTCAAGATGAGCAACACACCTTGTTCATCACGGATAGAGGATTGTATTGCTATAAGGTGATGCCTTTCGGGCTCAAGAACGCCAGGACAACTTATCAACGATTGGTCAACATGATGTTCAAAGATCAAATTGGGAAGACTATGGAAGTCTATATGGATGACATGCTTGTGAATTCCAAACAGGTCTCAGATCATGTCGATGACCTAGAAGAGATGTTTCAGACTCTAAAAGTATCAAATGAAACTGAATCCCCTCAAATGCACGTTTGGAGTAGCCTCGGGGAAGTTTCTTGAGTTCATAGTAAATGAAAGAGGCATAGAAGCAAACCCTAAAAAGATTAGAGCACTTATTGATATAAGGTCCCTGAGTAGGGTTAAAGATGTCTAGACCCTGATCGGTCGGGTTGTGACTCTGAGTTGATTTATTTCCAAGGCGACAGATAGGTGCTTGCCCTTCTTCGAAGCTCTAAGAAAGGCAAGGTGCTTTGAATGGACCAAAGAGTGTGAAACCACCTTCATTTAGTTAAAGGAATACTTAGGCAAAGCCCTGCTCCTATCGAAGCCTCAGGAGGGCGATAAACTTATCCTCTATTTGGGAGTGTCGCAGCACGCTATTAGTGCGGCCCTTATCCGTGAGGAGAAGGGAGTTCAATTCCCTATTTATTACACGAGTAAGAGACTTATCAGTGCTGAGGAAAACTATACCCCTATGGAAAAGTTCGTGTACAGCCTCGTCATTATGTCAAGGAAACTGTGGCCTTATTTCTAGGCTCACTCAATCGAGGTCCCAACATGATACCCATTGTGGCACACTCTCTAAAAGGCAGATACTTCAGGTCACTTGCTTAAATGGGCAATCGAGTTAGCCTAGTTCAACATTCATTACAAATCGAGGTCGGCGATCAAAGGGTAGGCTTTAGCTAACTTCGTTGCTGAATTTATCAAACCTAAGGCATAGGAGACAGAAACTTCTAGAGAATTGTAGGGGGAGCTTTACACGGATGGGTCCTCTTGTAAGCATAGGGCGGGAGCTAGAATTCTATTAATCAGTTCGGAAGGACACAAAATCCCCTGCACCCTGAGACTCAAATTCCAGGCAACCAACAACAATGCTGAACATGAGGCGATCCTAGCGGGGCTTCGCCTCGTAAAGGAAGTGCGAGCTAAAAATTTAAAGGTCTTCAGTGACTCTCAATTGGTATTTTGCCACATAATGGGGGAGTACCAAGCGAAGGGATTGAAAATGACAGTTTATTTACAAAAGGTTCAAGAACTACTTGACGAGTTCCAAAGGTTTAAGATTAGTCAGATCCCACGGGCCCAGAATGCACACGCAGATGCTTTGGCCCGACTTGTTGCGATAAGGGATACCAAATTTATAGGTATGGTACTTGTCAAAACCCTCCCGCTTCCCAGCATCGAGCAAGAAGCAACCACGATGTCGATTTCTGTGGCACCAAGTTCTTGGATGAACCCCATCCTAAACTACATATGACACGATGAGCTCCAACAGGATAACTTAGAGGCCCGTTGTGTACAGTTCTGGGCCGCTAGATACTGCATCATAGATAACATGCTTTACCAAAGAGGCCTGTCGACCCTACTTTTATGGTGCATTGATGGCCCCAAGCGTGATCTCATTCTGAAAGAGATACATGTCGGTCATTGTGGAAACCACGCTGGGGGGCTATCTTTAACTCAAAATGCCCTCTGGTAGGGTTACTTTTGGCCAACTATAAAGCAGGAGGTGATTGACCTTGTCCAGAGTGCGATAAGTGCTAGAAATTCACTACGGTCCCTTGAGCTCCCCCAACCTGCGTCCAACAAATGATCAGCCCATGGCCATTTGCAATGTGGGGAATTAATTTGATCGGTCCCCTCCTTGTGGGTTGATGGAATTGCAAATATGCTATAGTGGTAGTGGACTATTTCACCAAATGGGCAGAAGCAAAGGAGTTAGCCCAGATTTCTTCTTCCCAGATCGAGGAGTTCATCTGGAACAACATAGTCTATCGATTTGGTGTCCCTCATCAAATAGTATCCGACAACGGGACCCAATTCACAAGTGAACAGTTCACCCAATTTTGTAATAGTCTGAGAATCCTAAAAAGTTTTTCATCCATAGACCACCCACAGACTAACGAGCAAGTAGAGGCAATAAACAAGATCATCAAACAAACCTTAAAGAAGAAGCTGGAAGTGAGAAAAGGGGCTGCCAAAAGTCTTATGGGCCTACCGCACCACGGCTTGTAGCACCATAGGAGTGATGCCTTTCTCAATGGTCTATGGAGCTGAGGTCGTATTGCTAGTTAAATATGAAGTGACCTCACATCGAAGAGCTACCTTCAATATCGAGGAAAATGACCAACTACTCACTGCCAGTCTGGACCTCATTAAAGAAAAAAGGGATGAAGCATGCCTAAGAATCATGACTTATCAGCAGAAGGCCGCACGATACTTTAATCGAAAGGTGCGTGCTCAAAGTTTTAAATCGGGTGACCTCATCCTACGCCTCATCCAACCAAGAGGCTGTAACCCCAGAGAAGGGACGTTGAGCCCAAATTGGGAAGGTCCATACATCATTAAAGAAAGACTAAAGGCTGGAGGATACTGCTTGGTGGACGTTAAAGGGGTTGTGTTTCCCCGAACTTGGAATGCTGAGCATCTCTGACCATATTATCAATAGACCAAATATTGAATTTCCATAAATGTAAATACTTATTGAAGTATTAGTTAAATTCTTGCTACGCCCCTTTCTAGAAATATTGCTAATTATGTTTGATAGTAGTGCACGGGTTTTTGAGAAAGTTAGGACATTCATTCAAAAAAAAAAAAGAACTCGCCAAGACTTTATGATGCGGAGGCCTCCTTTTCAGCCAAGTCCTGAGTGCCTAGGGGGCTTAAGAGCATAACGGATGGATTTTCTGAGACTTGGCCTTCGGGTTATTTCACGGTCAACTCCTCCATAGGCAAAACATCTGCGACCCACACCGCTCCCCGCCCAGGGGATTATCAGTGACCTCGGGGCTAGGAGAAGAAGCCTCCTTAACGTCTTCAATAAAACCCTGGATAATATCCTTGATCTCCCCACCAAAGAAAGAGAAATCAAGGTCTGGACGGTTCAACCATAGGGTATACATGAAACTTTCGGTAGTGTGAATGACCGCGGCTTGCCGAGCTTGTTCAGCCATAGTAAAAGCCTCATCCTTTACCTTAGTAGCCTCCGCTTCAGTGTTGACGACTCATTCCTCAGTGTGCTTGGAGGCCTCCTCAACTTTCTCCGCTCTCTCCAATACGTGGGTAGTCCTCTCCACAGCGGCCCCGAGTTGGTTCTGAAAACTTTCAACCCCTCGAGTCAGGGAGAGAATGTCCTTCCTGGTCCTTTGAAGCTTATCATGAGCCCCGTGAATCCTCAAAGCAAACTCGATCATCTCGCGTGTACAAGATTCTTCAGTTCTCTTTGCCACTACGTTGGCTTCCTATAGTTGACCTTGCCATCCTCTAACTTCATTTTCAGCATAGTCACCTCGTGGGTAGTCGCAGCGAGGTTAGCTTCAAGTTGACACTTCTCCTCTTCCCATTCCAGGAATGCATTCCTTTATTCGATGGCCGTGAGGGTCCCCAAGAGAAAATAATGAAAAAGTCAGAACGCAATTAGAGGATGGCAAAAATAAAGAGAGAATGACACTAACCAGCAAACAATGTGTTATATACAAAAAATGGTCTCTATAGCTCATAAGCCTCAGGCACGCCAAAGGTACTCAATGAGCTTTACTTCACCCATCAGAAAGTGACATAGCGAAGTTATCCTGGCACCATCCCACGAGGCAAGCCTTCGCCCCATGTGGCAGTGACCTAGTGATCCAGTGAGAAGGTCATAGAACCCGCTCGCCAAGAAGTCGATCACCTTGCTCAAGCTCGATGTCTCACTACAGTGGCACTAGGCTCGCTACAGCTGTCCCCATGATGCCTCCAAGCCAAGAATTCCCGCTCGGGACGCCCAGCATCTCGCTTGGTGCAGCAGCACCAAGCGACAGACACCGACAGACAAGTCTACAGCCGACCTAGAAAGCCTACCCGTGTCCTACATTCAACAATGGCTAGTTTGTAGTCTTCTTACTGTCTTTTCTCATTTATAGCTTGATGTAACACAACTGTAGCTTATAATTAATACATGTAACTCCTCCTTCCTCTATAAATAGGATTGCATTGTTAGAAGAGGGGGAGAATGGAAAAACTATGTAAGCAGAAACTCTGCCAAAGTTATTTCTCAATACATCTCCATCATAGATGTAGGGTCCGGTGCCACCCAGATTTAGTCGAATCACGTTAAACCTGTTGTCTCTCCATCCTTTCTTCCTCTCAATCCATCTTCTTCTGCACTTTGGAAGCAGTATTGGTTCCCTGAACTTCTTCCCGTTGGCTGAAGTTTAGGTTTTCCATAGGAATCAAATTTCACAGTCAACATTTTGGCACCATCTGTGGGGACAGTCTGCTCTCTGAAGTCTCCATTGAAGCCTAACAATGGCCAAAGGAAGAACAACTTGGAGCTCAACCACTCCAGTCCTTTAATCGATGGACACTCCCATTGTGGGGGATTACCAATAGTCTGTTGCTACTCCTAAAACTCAAAAGGCACAAATGCCTGGCCACCCTCATTCGGCGCTCGAGAGCATGATAAGAGAGCTGGCAAAAATCGTCAAAACACTGGCGCAGGCCCAAGCTCAGAGCATGTAAAGACCAAAATAGATTTTGTGCCTATCATAATGAGGCTGGGCACACCACCTCAGACTGCCGGGTGCTAAAGGATGCCATAGAAGACTTTATCAGAAGAGGTAGACTATAGGATTATATGGTAAGACCATCGAGGCAGCGTACTTAGCAGGCTCAGTGAGTTACCACCTAAGACCCTGAGCCCTCCATTAGAACCATATTCTGATCCTGTGGCATTCATCTATCATCAATGGTGACCAATTGTGCCAACTATTGTATGCTGAATCAATGCAAATTGTCGATTGGCCAAGCATTATCTAGACAAAGAGTTTTTACTCCGTCATTGCTATCTCGCTACAGCAAATGATTTTTACCTCGCTACAACGAATGATTTCCACCTTGCTATAGCACTTACTACAGCAAATGATTTTCACCTTGCTATGACAAAATTTAGGGTGCGACGGCCTTGTGCCTACCTCACAACGCTTGAGGGTGAGACGACCCTTGAGCCTACCTCGTGGCTTTGAAAAATAAAATTGAGGGTGCGATGGCCTTGTGTCTACCTCACAACATCCAAGGGTGAGACGGCCTTTGAGCCTATCTCATGGCTTCCAAAAATAAAATCGAGGGTGCGACGACCTTGTACCTACCTCGCAACACCTGAAGGTGAGACGACCCTTGAGCCTACCTTGTGGCTTTGAAAAATAAAACTGAGGGTGCGATGACCTTGTGCCTACCTCACAACACTCGAGGGTGAGACGGCCTTTAAGCCTACCTTGTGGCTTCGAAAAACAAAATCGAGGGTGTGATGGCCTTGTACCTATCTCGTAATACCTAAGGGTGAGACGGCCCTTGAGCCTACCTCATGGCTTCGAAAAACAAAATCAAGAGTACGACAGCCTTCTACCTACCTTGCAACATTCGAGGGTGAGATGGCCTTGAGCATACCTTGTGGCTTTGAAAACTTAAACAAAACAAAACCATTATGACTTTCACATGTTTTCCTGCAGCTCTCATGCAAATGAATATTTTGCAGCTCTCATGTGGATGAATTTCCCACAGCTTTCATATGGACGAGTTTCTCGTGTCTCAAACGAGATTTCTTAAGCACAGCTTACATGCGACCCCTCTCTCACTCATAATGAGTTAAGCAATCAGAAAAATAAAGCACAGCAGATTGGTAAAAAGAACATTTCATTAATCATTAGAAGTGTACATACAGTGATGTACGAAGCATCCGATTACAACATTTGAAAGAAGAAAGGATCATACAGCAAAAAGACCTCGGCCAATGATGCAAAATTACATCAAAAGAAGAAGTGCAGAAATTAAGGCAAGAAGCTCGACGACCAAGCACAACCATTCCTGTAAGAAGAGTAGAAGGCCAGTCACTGAGCTCGCACTTACAGGAAGGATATTAACTCCCAGTTCCTCCTGCTTATTCCCCCGGCACGTCCCCCTGAGCTAAACCAAGGGTAAATCAAAAAGTCATAGAAGCCAGCTGGCCAGGGTGTTGCACCATAAGTAACCGCTGGAGAAGGTGGCCCAAAGTTAGCACAAGATCCCCTAGGAGCCCACCAGGCAGATCTTGCGACGGAGCCATGTGTAACGGGCTATCCATATTTTTCAGCACTCTGTAACAGGCCATCCATGTCTCAACAAGCTTCGTCCGAAGCCAAGACACCAAAATGCAGAGGGCTCTTCAGTCTCCTTCATTAAACTTCTCTGAGGTAAAAGAGAATGTCCCAGGCTATAAAAAGACCCACTCGACCCTTCAAAGGATTCAGAGGGTATCTGACCTGATCTTCATCCAATGGCCCGAAACGAGCGGCAATGCCACGCCAACAGCCAAAAATGGCAAATAGAAGAAAGCATGGCCTAAAGCAGATTGGAAAGACATCTGACATGACACTTCGATCAAGGAAGGACACTAACTGAAGATATGAATTAAGGTTCGGAGACTTACAACTCCCGATCTACAAAGCAAACCAAGAGTTGGGGGGCTTATGTTATATACAAAAAATGGCCTCTAGAGCTCATAACCCTCGGGCATGCCAAAGGCACTCAGTGAGCTTCACTTCGTCCATTAGAAAGTAGCACAGTAAAGTTATCCTAGCACCATCTCATGAGGCAAGCCTTCGCCTTGTGTGGCAGCGACCCAGCGATCCAACAAGAAGGTCATAGGACCTGCTCGCCAAAAAGCTGATCACCCTGCTCAAACCCGATGTCTCGCTACAGCGGTACCAGGCTCGCTACAACTATCCCTATGATGCCCCCGAGCCAAGAATTCCTGCTTGGGATGCCTAGCATCTCACTTGGCATAGCAGCACCAAGTGATAGACATCGACAGACAAGTCTACAATCGACCTAGAAGGCCTACCCCGTAGCCTACATTCAGCAATGGCTAGTTTGTAGTCTTCTTACTATCTTTTCTCATTATAACTTGATGTAACATAATTGTAGCTTGTAATTAATGCATGTAACTCCTCCTTCCTCTATGAATAGGATTGCATTGTTAGAAGAGAAGGAGGATGAAAAAACTCTATAAGTAGAAGCTCTGCCAAAGTTATTTCTCAATACATCTTCACCATGGACGTAGTGTCCGTGCTGCCCGAATTTAGCCAAATCACATTAAATTGATTGTCTCTCCATCCTTTCTTCCTCTCAATCCATCTTCTTCTGCACCTCAAAAGTAGTATTGGTTCCCTGTACTCCTTTCTGTTGGCTGAAATTTGGATCTTCTACACAAACCAAATTTCACCGTTAACATTTTGGCATCATCTGTGGGGATAGTCTGCTCTCTGAAGTCTCCATCGAAGCCTAACAATGGCCAGAGGAAGAATAACTCAGAGCTTAACCACTCCAATCCTCCAATCGATGGACACTCCCATTGTAAGGGCTCACCAATAGTCTGTTGCTGCTCCTGAAACTCAAGAGGCACAAATACTCAGCCAACAAGTTTTTGAACAATTATGAATTATGTATGGACAATGTTAAATGTTTGTGTCTTTCTTTTTAGTACTTCTTTGATTTTGAATTATGCCATAAGCTTTTGCATCATTGAAATTTCTCAACAAGATCATCTAAATTTTTGAACAATTATGAATTATGTATGGATTTGATGTGTTATGAAATTGTTTATAATATGGAACTTGGT
>JANHAO010024938.1:0-11481 GCA_026873985.1 Saraca asoca
GTTTCTACCTTTCTCTTCTAAAATAGATTATGAAGCCACAATCCTATTGAAATCTAAATATCATGAAGCCATTCCATTCAGATTTTACAAGTAAAATAGAAAGGAAGGAGAATAAATGGCTAACAAATAAATGTAAGAAAAACATACTAAGTTCTCAGCATTAAATCTTCAAGTTGCAGCCCCTTTGGACTGGTTTACAAACTAGCCCTCCATAGAGGTCGAAAATCACAAAGAAAAAGAAAGAAAGGAGGGAGAGCAAAAGCTGCTCTCTACCTCCCAAAAATTAACCTAAAAACATAAAGAAAAATTTAGGCTAAAAGTGAAGTAAAAAGTCTCCACAAATGGCTTTTACCCAGGTTCCAAAGGAAAGCTATTCTGCTGACTTGGAAAGTAAGCTGACAGCTATTCTGGTGACTGTTTCTGCCTTTGCATGCTAAGCCTCCTTGCAGACTACATTCCTACCTTTTTCTTCTTATTTTGAGGTCTCCAGTTGGTTGGTGTTTTTGTTGGATCAAAGGATGCTGCAATGGACTCAAAAATCATGCCAATTGGGTCCTTAAAACTTCACTTTTGCAGGGCCCAATTTCGTAGCAACTCTGTCTTTGGATTGCAGCCAATATTGACACCCATATTGACATTTTCAACTCAGGAAGCCTTCATAAAAGTTGTGGAATTATGTCTTAGCTTCCATTTGGGCTTAGCTTCACCTCAATTGGATCTTTCTAGCTCATGATATTGTCTTTTGAATGCATGAAGGTCGGCTGCCTAAGAGACAGTATTCTGATAGTAAATTCATCTCCAAATTCAGATAACCAAATGATGGATTCAGCCTTGGAGGTCTTCATGAGAGTTGTAGATCTATCTCTTAGATTTTGTACAAGATAAAAATCACATCAATTAGACAAGTATAACTCAAGATATGCTTAGAATACAGAAACTGCTCAAAAATGGCTATTTATGTAGAATTTCTTCTAATGAACCAATTGACATGGAATCATGAAAACACTCTAACATAGCTAGAAACATGTCATTTTAGCTCTTAAAATGCTAAGTATAAGGGCAAATAAATGTGTCAAATCTTGTGTTATCAGCAGTCTTAGAAGGAGAGGGCAGGTCGGCCTAAGCGGGTTTCGGAGCGACCGTGGAAGAGGTAGGACGGTCCGTGCAAGCAAAAGCGGAAGACGTGACCCGTCTAGGCCTCGGAGGAGGCTCAACAAGGTTAACTTATCCCATGACAGCCTGTTTGCTGAAATTAGCTAAGGAAATTTCTCTCGATCCACGAACCCCAATGTCACACGAACTATCAATGAGCTCAGTACCAAGAGTGGGAGAAACCCCGTAAGCTCACAAAAGCTCCTCGTTGAACTTTGAAGTGTTGGGAAAATCATCAAAAATTGAAAGTTGGTCTAGAACCTCGATCTCCATCACGCTCAGTTCTGGTCTCTCCTTTCGAACTCCATCTGCAGGAAGCATAGCAAAACGTTAAGCTCAAATTAAAAGTAATGAAGAGTTGGTATCCTCTCTAGCTCGCTCACCTAAATTCCACGGAAATGAAAGGTTTTGAAGATGACATAAGGATGGGCAGGACACATAAAACTAATGGCTGTTATAAGGACCCATATTAGATTTCCCTCAAGCGTCTCCTTGAGGCAATGCTTTCTTATACTTTGAGGGACGAGGTGAAAGGTAGTAATAACCCTCTTGCCTCCTAGCACCCTTAATGTTGTAAAGAAAGTAAAGAACCCTTGCACTAGGAGGACAGAGGCTATTCTGAAGATGGATTATCACAAGAGAGGTTAATGAGGAATACGAGTTGGGGGTCAATTAGGCAGGCGCAAGTCCCAGTTCATTCAGGAAATCAGTTATGTATGGAGGGACTGGGAATCGGAAGCCCGTGTTGAGATGGTGAACACTTATCGCCGTAAATCTGGGGAGGGTATGCAGCGTGATCATCACGGGACGGTACCATTACACGACAGCCTTTCGAAAAGAAATACGCCTCCATGATTCCCCCCCCCCCCCCCCCCCCATTTCCTTGGGTTTGACACTCAAAGGGAAGTGCTTGAAAGGAAAAATCGCTCTGGACCCCTCCGGCCCAGCACAAGCCATAAATCCACTAGTGACCTTGCCACTTTAGGAAACCGCATCCCCTCACTCCCCTCAGACTAAGAATCCTTGCTGACTATTTGGTGGCAGTGACGTCTATGGGGCTGAGACATCTACAGGAGAAAAGAAAGAAAAATAATTAGGCTACAGGACAAAATGGGCCACTAATCTAGAAATGATTCAACCTAAAAGGGAAATGACTACTGCCCCGAACCACCTTGATTCGCGAAACATAAACAAGAGTTCTAGACACTAAGCCGGAAGCATCTAGAAAACTAAGAGATTCCGCCACCACCTAAAGCCCTAACCGCTATTAGCAAAACGAATAAAACTCTCCCCCGTCCCAATTTTCAGTCAGCCACAAGCACACTTATAAAGATTATGAGATCAAAATACAAAATGCTGGAGCGAGAATCGAAACTCACCTTGATTGAACCAGGAAGCAGTCTAAAAAATGGATGAGAGTGGAGAACCAACAACCGAGGGCGTGACCTGACAGAACCAGAGAGTTGAAAATAAAGCTAAGACTGGATAAGAGCGATGGATAATCCCTGGGACAAAGAAAAGGCAGAGCGAAAAAGCTTACGATTTTGGCAAATGAAAAAGGGGAGAGGATTTTCCTGGTTTTATGTCAAAAGAGTCAAACCGTCAAATTCAAAAACCCCTCAAATAACGCACGATCTAATAGATCAGCGCATATTAGCATTTAAAGCCAGAGCATCTGCACTAAACGTAATAATTATTACGTCGGCTATAGAATCAAAAATACACACATAAAACAAATGCTTCAAACTCCCCAAAAAATGGTAAACGGTAAAGAAGCGAACTGTGCATCCAACCCTTGCACGATCCATTGTTCGTAGCCGCCGCATGATCTCAAGTCAAGAACGAAGACACCCCATGGCTCCTACTAATCCAGCTCATACAAGGAATGTAACTTGTCATTGGGTAAGTCATGTCGCGAGCTGAGACCACTTCTCTGGGAAGCAAATCAATGACTCCCAGCTCACACAACGAACTGCAAGTTGGGGGCTAATATTGTGGATATTCCTCGAATAGAGCGAAGAAGGTCAACCGAAGCCCAGAGAATCGAGAGTCGAGGCAGAACAGCACGGCCTAACTCAAAATAAGGTCACTGAGGGCCATGTGACAGATCGCACGACGCGAGCTCGCTGGCCATGATCAACAGAAGCGGCAATGAGCTCACCTCTACATGGAGGGAAACAGCTAATATCTGACAGACACAGTCTGAGTACTTTACCAACCTAAAGAACAGCCCCCAAAGTCCGACAATAATTTGTCCAGCATTTATTGCTTGGCGTCTAGCATTTAATGATTAGTATAGATGTAATTATAGTTTTGCATTGATAAATTATAATTTGTAACCCTCCCAGCAGAGATAAATGAGACAAGGTAATCACACTAGAAGAAAAAGAAAAAAAAAATAACAACAAAAATTCTATAAAAATATTCTCTCATGTATGGCCATATAGCAAGAATACAACAAAGAAGCGAATACAATCACCGTGGACGTAGGGGTCGTCTAGACTTTAGCCGAACCACGATAAAAATCTCTTTTTGGTCTCTCTTCCCTTCCCTCAACTCTTCTTTTTTCTTTATACTTTTCACAACCTGACAGCAGTTTAGTTCCCAGAACCTTTGGTTGATCGATCACCAAAATTGACCATCAACAGGTTACTTTTGAATTAAAGTTATAAAGTAGATTGATAATATGAAAGGCATTATATAAACATTAGATGGCACATGATCAAATTTTAAATCGTTAATTTCATTAGTAAAGTTTTAAAAATTGAACAAAGAGTCTTAATTGAATCTAATTAAATTTGTGAACTATCAAATTGAAAATAAAAATTAAATAAGGATCATATTAAAAAAATTTATTTATGTGAAATATTAAAATAATATTTTATTCTTTAAATTTTTCTTATACTTATCATTCTAGGGTGATTTACTTTTTGTTTTATATCATAAAAAAATTAAATTTATGTATAAAATGTTGAATTAAATTTTATTTTATTTATTTATTTTGCTGTTTGATAAGTAGGATCAGTGTCTTGTATGATATGCTTGGCAACCCTTCTTGATCAAAATCGTTGCTGGCAAAGGCATTAGCATTTCTGAAACAATAATTAGAAGGAGAAAAAGGAGGAAGCGGGGTCCAATATTGTTCCATGCGTCATCGGACTATAAAGCGATTGCAACATTTCGTAGCCGCAAGGCAGTCCAAATGTCAATCACCCACACATATAAGAGCCATAAAATTCAATGACAACGCAGTGAAAAGCCATAGTGGTTCCCCTTCTCTGTCTCTCTCTACAGAACACAATGGTGGTGACTGTGAAAGCAGGCACGAGGCCACCATGGGTGGGTCTCGGAGCTGCCGTATGGCTCCAAATAGCTTCTGGAAACGCCTTCACATTCCCGCTTTACTCTCGCTCCCTGAAATCAGTTCTGGGTTTCAACCAGCGACAGGTCACCCTCCTCGGTGTTGCCAATGATATTGGCGAGAATGTCGGCCTTCTTCCTGGTATTGCCTGCAACAAGTTACCGCCTTGGGTTATCCTTTTGATTGGCTGTTTGGCATCCTTCTTGGGTTACGGCGTTCTATGGCTCGCAGTTAGTAAAACTGTTCACTCTCTTCCTTACTGGTTGGTAAGTTCATTCACTTCTCTCTCTCTCTCTCTCTCTCTCTCTCTCTCAATATTCTGAGTACCCATTTGTTAGTTTGATTTGTTTTAGAGTTTGTTTTAGCTCTTCCTAGTTTGATTCAAGCTTTAACGATCAATTGATTCCGTCTAGTTTTAGTAAGGTGATGAAGGTCTCATCTTTGTAAATTAAACTTTCCTTTTGTCTCTACTTTGATCTGTCTGCTCTCTGAATCAGCTGCATCTGTTGAGTGTTGATAAGAATTTTACATGCATTTTTTTTTATAGTTTCTTTTTTCAAAATTTGCATGGTAGTCTTTGAGAATAGCTGACTTCTCGAATGAGCTAGAAATTTGAGTTAAAAATCTTAGAAAATAACTGTGCTGCTTGATTTGATGTTATGTGTTAGAGAAGGTTGGGAAGTCGAAGGTCACAAAAAGTTGCTGGTTAGGTTGGAACAGGATATCTAATAGAACATATCATAGTACCAAACTTGCCCCACATGGACTATCTTGTTTTTTTTTTTTCCTCAATATCTACAATTATCATATTTTTCCGAAATTTCAAAATATCTGACTTAATTCAATAGTTGTTGTAAAATAGTAAATTATTTCTGAAACAATTTCCTGCAGTATGGATCTTAAACATAAGCTTTGGACGCCAAATCTGAGTTAATTCATATCTTCTTCAGCCCTTCGACCTATAGTGATTTCGAGACAAGATAAAAGCTTTGGACTTCAAATAACTAAAGCTTTTATCAGAAGACCGAATTTTGTGCTGACAAATTAAACCACCAGTTGTTTCCATTTTAATAATAAATAACCAAATCAATTACTTGTATACAGTTTAGAAATAGGATAATGAAATCTGGTGAGAGACACCGCATTATGGAGAAACTTGCAGACAAATCATATTTGATAGGAAATTTGTACATTAAAAGCCTTTAATTTCCTCATATCGTGTACATGCACCTGTAACAGTTCCATGTTGCTTTTGACTTGCAAAATAGATTTGATTAACAGCTACTGATTATATATTCTGTTCTATCATAATGCAGCTTTGGATTGCCCTCTCCATTGCCACCAACAGCAGTGCATGGTTAAGTACAGCTGTTCTTGTAACCAACATGAGAAATTTCCCCGTCAGTAGAGGCACAGTTGCAGGAATTTTGAAAGGTTATGCTGGTCTCAGTGCGGCTGTATTTACTGAAATTTACAGCACAGTGCTTCACAATTCCTCTTCTAAGCACCTGTTGTTCCTTGCCATAGGCATTCCTGTTCTATGCTTCAGTATGATGTTTCTAGTTAGGCCTTGTACTCCGGCTTCAGGTGAAGACACTGCTGAAAGCACTCACTTTCTTTTCATCCAATGCTCTAGTGTGGTCTTAGGTTTATATCTTCTTGCAACTACAATATGTAGTAATGTTTTTCCCTTAAGCGGTGAAGTTTCCTATATTTTGGTTGCTGTGATGATTCTTCTCCTCATGGCTCCACTTGCAATCCCTTTAAAGATGACATTGTGTCCCAGAAAAGCCACTAAACCAGAGACACGTGAAAAACAAGTTGGGTCTTCAGAATGTCTTGTTCAAGAAGGTATGGATGAGAAGGCAGAGCCACTTCTAGCATCTTCGTCAGCAGCAACTCTTGGAAGCTTTGATGATACAGATGATTCATCTGAGATAGCTATGCTTCTGGCTGTAGGTGAGGGAGCAGTGAAGAAGAAGAGAAGGCCCAAAAGAGGGGAGGATTTTAAATTTACTGAGGCTATAATAAAGGCTGACTTCTGGCTCCTGTTCTTAGTTTTCTTTGTTGGGGTTGGTACTGGGGTTACTGTCCTAAACAATCTGGCACAAATAGGCACTGCACAAGGTGTGGAAGACACCACAATACTACTGTCAATTTTCAGCTTTTGCAATTTTGTGGGTCGGCTTGGCGGAGGAGTTGTTTCTGAACATTTTGTCAGGTCAGTAAAATCTCTCCTTGCTAATCAAATTGATAAATTTAATATTTATAGTTGACTTGTGCCAATTATAACTTAGAGAGCGTGAATCATCAATAACTTTGTTTCTCTGAACTTTTAATTAGTATTAAGTTATCATACATATGAAGCTAATAAGAGAATAACTTTTGCTATTTAGATGAAACATGTTATTATTGATCTTGGTCTCAATGGTTATTTAGTGCCACTTTTCTCTGGATTATCTGCACTTTAAGATTGTAATAATTTAAATTATGTTGTCTTTGATATTATGCAGGAGAAAACCAGTCCCGCGAACAGTGTGGATGACGTGCTCTCAGATAATAATGATAATCTCATACGTGCTGTTTGCATATGCTATCAAAGGAACTCTTTATCCTGCAATTGCATTGCTTGGTATCTGCTATGGCGTGCAATTCTCAATTATGATCCCTACTGTCTCAGAGCTCTTTGGCTTGAAGCATTTTGGAATATTTTACAATGTGATGTCACTGGGAAATCCTCTAGGTGCATGTCTTTTCTCAGCTCTGCTAGCAGGACATATATATGACAATGAGGCAGCAAAGCAACATGGTGTTGGTCTGATGGCTTTGAGTGTCTCTTGCATCGGTCCAAATTGCTTTAGACTGACCTTCTTCATCTTGGCTGGTATTTGTGGTGTGGGCACAATCTTGAGCATTATCCTGACTGTGAGGATTAAGCCTGTTTACCAAATGCTCTATGCTGGGGGTTCTTTCACGTTGCCTCAAACTTCTACCCACTAAATTGTGGAATTGGACAGTGAATGGAGCAGAGTAGTCCTTAGCTGACTATCAGTCCGAGCCTAGCACAAATTTTGCCTTCAGTGCATGTGATTGTACTTGTTTAGTGAATACGGTTGGTATTTTATGTGTATAATGCTTGTTTTAGTACGTATTCTAAGGATGAGAGAAGGGTACTTTGCAAGCAGTGATATGAGGTGTGATATGTATATAGTAAGATAAGATATATGTGAGATAATACAAATACTAGTACTGAGAATTATATATGCGTAAGAGTTTGAGATTTTAGCTAATTGAGGCACTATTCCACTGGATCTATAAAAGTTCAAACTTCAATAACTAAAGTATATAATAGGCGTTAGATAGTAGAAACTAAAATTATTGTATCAATCTTTGAAATCTATCTAAAGAAAATATTGTGAATCTCGTATTGATGAAAGATCAGATGCAACGATTATAATTGCAAATGCTATGTTGGATTCCCATCCTAACTAAAAATTTAAGCAAGCAAGTGAACATTTGGACCACATTAAACTCGGCTATCACTATCAAACCCCAATCACACAGCCGGTTTCGTCTCTGTCCTTCTTGCCTTGTATCCTTGTTTGTCTGAAATACAGCTTCTCTTGATGTAGTGGGCTCTTCTTTATTCTGACTCCACTTCAAGAAAAAGAAAATGTAAAAATAGCCATAGTTGTTGCCGACCAAGACCTGAAACTATGCCATTTGCCCATATTTGTCAAACCTTGAGATGTTGTCTTACGTCAACTGAAAGCATGTCATAATATTATGTACGCACTGCTGCCAAATATGGAAACGTTGCTGAACATTGTATTATACATACAACATGTAATAATCAACAACAATGTTACTATCAACAGAAACATCAAAAATATAATAATAAAGAAAAGTTCAAGTTGGTTTCAAGTCTCGAAACAGTCGAGACCACAGTGCATGATCATCATCAAAATCAAAATCAACCTTCTCCACGTGGAAGTGACCCTTAGCTCTTGGGCTCGCTCTCTGGCCTAGTAGGCTTTGGGCTCCGACTACTCAGAGACCCAGATAATATTGGGCCTTTGTTGGCCTTCCATCCAGAGCCCTAGACATTACTGGGCTCCCATTTGTGTACATTGACCTCTCATGAACACTTCCATCAATAGGCCCAGATAACCTTAATACCTTGTTTGTCGGCACCTTCTCATGCGTTCTTCCATCCAAAGGCCCCGACAGCGCAAGGCTTCTGGATCTGTGAAATGGCCTTTCTTCTTTCACTTCTTCACTCTCGTTTCCTTGCTTCTTCACAAAAGCACTTCTCCATTTTTCATGGTACCAATCAGGCTCTGGAATTCCCTTCACAATTTCAGCTCCTTCACCAAAACCAAACTTTCTAGCACACTTCCTCAGGCACTTCTTGATGACACCAGAGAGCTTTCTGGGTTTTTCTTTATTTTCTTTCTTTGCAAGCTGGAGGATTTCTAGCCTGTGTTTGGCAACTGAGATTCCCATACTCTGCAGGAACTCATGGTTGAAGTGAGTTGTATCTTGCAAACGAAGCTCATTGCGAGCAAAAGTAAGGCCATACTTGTAGATTAGGGGAGGCTCCAGATTTGTTTTGGAAAGCCAAGAGAACCAATCCATGGCTGATGAGTTACTATATGGGCATTTGGATATTATAAAGGCATAGCTATAGATAAGGAGATGAGAATTGCATGAATATGGTTGGTGAATGGCTATTTTTGTTTGTTTTTTGTTTCATGGCAGTGGCCTTTTTTAAGATATAATGAAATCTGGACGGTAGTTGAGGGAGAGAGTGACCGCAGAACATGCATATGCAAACTTTGATATTTCCTTTGGATGCATGCATGCAAGCTATGAGAAAATCATGACAAAACGGTTGGAATTTGGAAGTTTGAACCTATAACAGGACCACTTAAAGGTTTACAGCATGGCTTATTGACATTGATTCGGGAATGATTCTAATAGGCTCACTGAGCAAATAAAGGTTTTTATTAGGCAAGAACATTAAACAATGGGATTTCACTTTTGAGAATCCATATGTCGTCTTCTTTTAAATTTGTGTGCATTTTTTTTTTTGGTGAAATAAGAATTTCTATTTACTTATAATGTGAATTAAAATTTTTCTTAATTTTATGAAATTTGGAATTTGTGGGATAAACTTAATCGGTGACTCATGATAATTAAGATGGCTCACATTGTCAATAAAATCATTTGTGTCCCTTTCAACTCTATTGCATGAGATTTTGATTCACTTGTAAAGAATGTTTCTTGCACAGTGGAGTTTAAGAGGATCCATTTCAAACTCCATCCAAAATTCCTTATGAGTTGATCACAATATGCACAAAGAAATTTTTTTCTCACCATATGGTGCAAGCTCGAGCATTGCTAGCCTAATCTAATTAGGCCATCTAATTACACTAATACGTATGAAATAAAAATCCATGTAAAATTTAGAAAATATCATTATGGCAACCATATTACAATGGCTTGGGACAGCTAGGCAGGGAATAATCTTGGGGTCAGAAGCAACAACAGAGCCAAAAAGGCTTAAGAGACAAGAGGGCCCAGTAAAAGGGAAGTGGTTAAAGCAAATCAATTCCATAACTCATCCATACGAAGGAAAAGTCCACGTGACCCACCTTTGGATGAAATAAATGGTTCTTGCACCCACCAACATTCTCAGCACAATCATTGTCTTTATTATGTTTTTCTTTTTTACATAAGATGCCATTGATTTAGGAAGGGGAAATAGGTATTTCTCTAAAGTGAGAATGAAAAATCAAGAAGTAAATTTTGGTGAGAATTTATAATTTCCTAAATCTTAAAGTTATGGATAATTATTATAGAATGAGATGATTTTTTTTATTATGTATTTTAGAAGAGCTAAATTTATTGCATTTGTAACTTTTTCTTTTCAGTATCTTAAATTTAAATTTAGAATGTTGTGTGTGTATTATATGATTTATACTCATATGCAAAAATAATTAAAGTAATTTAAGATAAAAGAAGATGTTAATCTAGCTCTTGAGTGAACTTCAAATCAGTGGCGGATGTAGGATTTTGTAATACCCGAAAAATTAGGAAAATAAAAAGAAAAATTTAAAATAAAATTTAAAATTTAAAAGGACTAAAATGAAATTTCGAGAGAGACTGAATTGAAAAGTTTTGTTTTCGGGTGAGGCGAATTTTGAAATAAGGCAAAGTTTTGCGCCAAAGTGAAAAATCTAGCCTATGACCGGCCCAGCCGATTTTCGATTCGTGGGGGCTGATATTTTTGCCCTCCTCCTTCCCAATTTCTCCATTTTCGGGGGCTCTTTGGAAGCTTCCAAGCTTCACGCCTTGACGGTATTCGTCCGGCCACAAGCCGTGCTCCCAAGCTCCGTCTTCGGCCGATGAGAGCTCAGTAGCCTTCCGTTGTCTTCTTCCTCTTCCCCTTCGGTTAAAGACTCGTTTCGGAGGCTTCGGCGGTGGTTGGCAAGCTTGGCCGTTCAGCCATGGCAGAACTAGCTGCCGTGCGACCGCTCATTTACTGACGGTCACTTCTCTCCTCTTTTCTGACGTGAATCCTGGTTGAGTTGCCTTGTAGTAGCTTGGAATTTCTTCTTCCCCTATTTTATGGCTGGTTCGGCCAAGGGTGATTTCTGGGCCGCCGGCGACGAGCTAAGGGTAGCTCATTTAAGATCCGGTGAGTAATCCTAGAACAAAAGTTTTATTCCGTAGTAACTGGTTTGATTAGGAGTGTTAAACGGGCTAAAGGTCCGCGAGCCAAACAGGCTGGACCGCGGGTTGGAGCGGACCGGACCAGAGCTAAAACAGCCCGTTTAAAAACGGGCCCAAACAGATCAGGTCCGGCGGACCGAGTCCTCACGGACACGGGCCGGTCCGCGGGCCCAAGCCAGCAGTCCGGATTCCAGCCTTTGGCTTTGCCGCTTTGGGCCTTTGGCCTTTGG
>JANHAO010024939.1:0-11480 GCA_026873985.1 Saraca asoca
AATGATAATGTGACATGGCAGTTGGATAGAAATACATATTGCATTATGTATGTAATTATCGTCTGGATGCCCAGTAGGATGTGTTTTGTGTAGTCTGGGCCACTGCGCATCTGTTATATGTTTATACAGGTTGAATAGGCATGTAGCCCTTTGTTTGGTATGTATGGCCATGTGCCTGGGTGTCCAGAAAACAGAGGAAACTCTGTCGAATTTTCGGTAGGGATGATAAAGTTATATTGAATGAGTAATGGAAATTTGTGTATTAGTGTTATGTCAGTGTCACATGGTAAGGCTTGTAGGGGGTTTCCTGAAGGAAAGAAATTCCTGATGGTGACCTTCTACGTAGGTCACGTGCCCGGGGTTGGGTCGTGACAAGAACTAATATGAAGTTATGTTATAAAATAAGAGTGAGAGGCTATTTATAGTTGTTGTAACTGACTTTTAAAAAATAACTAATTTTTAAGTATTTAATCGATTCATAGCGGTTATAACTAACTAATCAATTTATGAATCGATTTGCTTATGAAGATCATAATGAATGTTCATGATTGAATTGATACATGAATCGAATCATAGTATTATGCAATCAATTCTTGAATCGATTACCTCATCGATCTAGAAAAGATTCCTAACCTTCGGTAAAATGAATTTTCAAAACAATTGTTCATGAATTAATTTGAGAATCGATTCTAGTACATTTCACAAGGTTTCTTGTATGAATTGATTCGTGAATAGATTCACACAATGAAAAATAATTTTTGTAAAATTTTAACTTACGAAAAGCCATTTGAAAACATAATTAGAAAATATTTGTTTCAAGCTCACTTCATTTTATTTATTTTTGCCTCAGTTTAATTATTTCAAAAAGTTATTTGGATCAAAACTAATTAAAACACACTTACAGAAAATCTTAGAAAAATTAAAAAAGCCAAAACTATAGTGGATCTCTTAATCTTTTCAATGTCACTTGATCAACTTGCATTTACAAAATGAACAAATACTCAAAATATACAGTTAGATCGTTATATCAAATAAAATTATTTTTCAACATCAAAACTAAAGAATTTATGCTAGCAAGGCTAATAGTATATTCACCTTTTATGTTGACCCTAGCTCTTTTCCATAATTCATGTCGAGATAAGGTAATTACTTATGAACCAGATTGAGTAGAAGCTTATTATTCTGCAAGCTTTTCCTTCATTAAAGCTTGCTTAAACTTCACATATTCATCATAAGACAGCTTATAGTTATATTTGTTTTTCTGTTTCTCTCTACTTATTGGCTACATTTATACCCTGTTGAGAAAAAAATGGTTAATAAGATGGTCAAATTACTCGTAATATATAGTTAAAAAATAAAGTAAGATGACCAAATTTACCTGAAGAGTTTTAGATTAGCGTTGCTTCAGAAAATCATCCCACACTTATTGATCAAGAAAGTTGTATTTCTTAAAGAAGTTTTCATCACCCTTCCTTTTAACGGTAATGTGATCCTTTGTCAATCAATTTTTGAAGTCCTTCCACTGCTCACTAATAAGCTTTAAAACTTTTTTTTCCTTATTGCATCAAACATTAAATATGGTCTGTAAGACTACTCACATAGATTATATATATACAATTATTCTAAAAAGATAGTTATACATATCTTAAAGGCAAATTAGAGATAAGTAATATATACCAAGATATGCTACAAAATATTCTCCTTGATGTCTTTAATACTTTTTTCTAGTGCTTAATATTGATTGGCACTTTGATGCCTGCCAACATTCTAATATGACTCTTATATTTTAATGATTCATCCCTAATTGTCTAACCTTTGGCACTAGAGTCAATTGTCATCTTCTTTTCTCTACTATAGAAAAAGGTCATTTCCTTCATAAGAGTAGCACCCTTCATACTTATGTTAGTACGTTCAGAAAGATCCATATGACAATTTAAGAGGCAAAAAAAAAAAGGAAGTTAACTTTACAAAACTATTATATCAGTTTTATTTTCATTTATTTGTTTTATATACAAAAGGTTGTCAAAAATAAAAAGTGGAGGGATAACAAATAAAAATTTGAATGTTTATGTATAAATGAATGAATGTTCCAAGGTTACGTATTGGATTGTATTTAATCATTTTGAATGGGAAATGATTACATTCTAAGGTTCAATTTTTACTACATATATTATATGAAAAATCTTAGACATATTTCTAAGTACTCTGCTAAGTGATATAAAATAAGGCATGCATGACCAGATAATCTATGCCAAGAATCACAGCAAAAAAATTAAGAACAAAAAAAGGAAAAAAAAAGTTAAACTCTAAAATATAAACCATCAAGAAAGTACAAATTTGAAAAAGTATAAAAAAACATAAGTATAACTTAGTAAGGAATAAATGAATATAGTGTAAGAAGAGTGGAGTTTCTTACCTTGATTAGAGATGGACTTGAAATATGATAATAGAAGACAACGAAGAAAAATTCAGCAAGGATTTGAGAATAATTTTGTAAATGTTTTAGATAGGGGAAAGTAATAAGAGTAAGGCAAAGAATTGACATGTTACATAAAGAGTTTAGACTTTAGATGTGGGTTATTAAAAAGGAACCAACATCTATTCTTATACATCTATGTCGATTTATGAGAATCAATGTATAAAATTAAAACATCATTTCTTTTTATGAAAATTGATGTATTAATTTTTAACATATTTACAAAAATACCGCCATCACTTCATATTATTCCCATGTTGAATTTTTTTATTTTGTTCATACATTGATTTTTTATGATAATTGACATGTTAATTTTTAACGAATTTATGAGACAACCTAAGTTGAATTTTTTAATTAATTTTTTTATTTTATTTTTTGAATAATAATATATTATCACATTTTCTAAATAATTTGTCCAAGGATAATTATTTTTTAAAAAATTTTGTCAATTAAATAATATTTAAATACTTAAATTATTTTATTTGTTAAATAATATTTCAATAATTGAATTATTTTACACGTTAAATAATATTTAATTACTTCAAAAATTTCTTCAAAAAGACATTGGTTTGTGTTAAAAATGGAATTCTATTCTATTAATTTAAAAAAAAAAATAAAAACAAAAACAAAAACTTGCTACAGGCTACATTTTTACAAAAATCTACTGCTAGCTACGATTCTTTGGATTAGGTTAAAGACATCAGTTTGTATTAAAAAATTGGCATCATTTTATTAATTTGTTTTAATAAAATACAAAAACCTACTTCACATTATATTTTTACAGAAACATCAGAAAGAGCATTGAGACAATATAGCAGGAACAATGTTACTAACAATTCCTTCTACATAAACTAAGTAATATATATGTAATATTATTGTTGACAACCACTAGGATTGCTTGCAACAAATAGGTTGTCTACAAGACGATACACATCAAAGGCGATTTACAAGATAACAAACACGTATCAAGTGTACACATTGTCCTCATGTTTAAATGATCCATATGTCCTGTTTAAAGGAAAAAAGGAAAAATAAGTTAATCATTCCCTATACATAAACTAAGTAACAAAAGAGAAAGAAAAAGGAAAAAGTAAACAAACATTTAGAGTAAGGTAGAGCAAAATGAGAGTCAAGGGAACATACTAACCTTTTATAATGTGGAGACTTTAGATGTCGATTAATATGTTGGAACTAACATGTAATATCATATATCTATGTCGGTTCCTAAAAAAAAATGACATCTAATCCACGCCCCTTCATATCATTGCTTTTTTTCATTATTTTTGTCCATCTATATTGGTTCTTAAAAAAATCAACATCTAATCTATGTCTCTTTGTATACTGGAATATCCATGCATTGAATTTATTTTAATTATTTTGATAATTCTATAGTCTTGATAAAATGGAAGAAATTAATAATAATTAGAAAATTTTATAATAGTCTTAAAAATGGAAAATTAATTATAATATTATCATATTAATAAATTAGTTGTACGTAATAATTTGATTAAGAATTCAATTAATCAATTAATAAAAATTATTTTTTACTATAATCAAATAAATAGTGAATTATATTATAATAAAGTTATTTGAAATACAATCAAATAAGAATTTAACTAATAAATTAATTAAAAAATTTATAATTGAGGAGTCATAAATTTTAAAGATGGTTTAAATTAAAATAATACAAATTAAATAATTCTAAAAATAAACCATTCCTAAACTCAAACCGACATCAAATGTAATATTGAGTTTATAAGTCAATCATTTAATACAAATGGACGTTGTAATTTTTCTCACATTTACAACAATATTATCATACTTATATATATATATATATATATTAGTTTATCTTTCTTTTGAAATTTATTTATCAATGTCATTTCATCATTTTAGGAGTGACTTCATCTCAAATTGAAATGCTCCAAAACACATATTGTTGAATCTCTGAATTGATCCCTGCCCCTTCCGCAAGAGCGCCCCATCCCTGTATTCATAGGGCTAAATATTTCTTTATCCCCACGCTCCATTGGGATAATCCATGTGAGAATCTTTAAATGCAAAGCAAATTAACATCCTAACTAGCCTTTTTTTTTTTTCACATAGTAACATAAACAGAGTGGTGAATTACAAATGGTGCCCCATTTTCTCGTTGTGAGATTTAGGATGCAGTTGTGTGGGAAAAGCTTTAGGTTGCCAAAATTAATGGCTAGTTACTTGTGATAAATAATATACTACAAATATTTGCTATCTTATAATAAGATGCACTCAAGAAGATAATATCAATGCACTCAAACTATAGCTGCATGGTGTTTAAGACAATTTAATAGAATTAAAAGAAAATCCAATTTATTAGAAATTAGCAACTTTATAATTCTCCACAAATTTGGTTAGTGAAAATGAAATTATGTTAATTTTTTACCTTTTTAGTTTGTTTGTATATATATAAATATATATATGTATATATTTCAAATAATTTTAAACGATAAAATTAAGAAAATTAATATCTTTAAAGGATGAAAATAATAAATTACTCTTATGATTAATTTGAAACTAACATAACAATCAATCCAATATTCTTTTATTGCAAGGACTACAAAGCAACATGGTACTAACACCTACAATCTTAAAATTAATGAAATTTCAATGCATGTCATTTTTAAGTGAAATATTCAACTACAATATCATTGGTAATGAAAATGTCCAAAGTTCTAAATCAATGAGATTTTCAATTTGAGCCAAAATGATAACTATGACAACATAAAGACGTCTGACAGCAAAACTTTTTACTATGCCATATTATAGAAAATATTTTTAGTTTTACTGATATTTTAATACTTCTTCTTACTATTCTTTGATAAGTCAAAAAATTATTTACATAATTTTAATACGATAATAATTGACTTGCCAAAATATTATAAACATTATCACTGAAATTTTAATACTATAACAAACCTAAAAATATTTCCTAATAATCAATGTTTTATGATTTCAATCTAAACAGTTTCACAACAACGACTTTCAGGAACAATTTCTTACTATTTTTTCAATAGAGAAAAGGTTAGAAGTTTCGAGGATCTTTCTAATTCTTTTTAGCCGTTTAGTCTTTGAGCACGTGCATTGATTTCAACCCACATCTGTCATCCTTTGTGATGCCATTGAAATTTTGGAAATGGATGGATTAGTGGGAAACGCTACCAACACACAAAGAAGCCACAATGAACTGGACTATTTTATCTTCAAGTTTGAGTGGACTAGTCTAATGGTCATAAAATGTCTGTTTTTGAACATTTATTGACTGAATTGTCATAGAGTGTCAATGCTAAAGTCTTATTACGGCGACAAGTAAAAGATAGCAAGTATCCAATAATAAAATACCTATTGAAAGAACTTCCTATTATGAAATATAATAATATTAGAAGTGTTAGGGAATACATCTTAAAAATCTTCATCTTCAATCCAAGCTTAAAAATTTAAAAATTGAAATGTCTGATAAATTCCTTATTTCTTATGTCTTAGACTCTTTACTTGTTAAGTTTGCCCAAATTAAGACTGTCCATAATACTTTTAATGAATCTTGGACTATTAATGAACTTATCACTAAGTGTATTATTAAAGAAGAGAAACTTAAGAAAGAAGTCAAGTTAAAAGTAGGAAATGATGTTGAAGTAGAACTAGAATGTGTAAGAAAAATAAAGTTGATTTTAGAATCAAGTTTTGCAATCACTTTGAATGATGCTTTCTATGTACCATCTTTTAGGAGGAATTTAATTTCTATTTCTTCATTTGCTAGGAAAGGATATGAGTTTCATTTCAATATTGAACATGTTGTTTTAAAATTGAATTCTTAAGTTGTTGGCTTTGGAATTATTGATGGTGATTTATACAAATTGTGCTTGGCAATGATTGATGATACACAATATGCCTTTTTAGTATTGAAAATGTTATATCAAAAAGATCTAGAATTAAGGAAAAATCTGCTATATTGTGGCCTAAACGTTTAAGGTATATTTTTACAGAAAGAATAGATAGATTAATCAAATGTGACATTCTTCCTCCTTTGGATTCTGAAGATATGGAGACTTGAATTGATTGTATTAGGGGTAAACTAACTAAGACTAAAAAGGTGGGTGCAACTCATAATTCGGATCTTTTAGAAATAATTCACATTGATAACAAAGGGCCCTATTCTAGCATAATTTACAATAATATATTTGTCATCACATTTATTAATGATTTTTCCCAATTTGGCTATCTTTATTTTATTAAAGAAAAATCTGAAGTTCCTAATAAATTCAAGATTTTTGAAACTGAGGTTGAAAAACAATTGGAAAAAGTGATCAAAATTGTGATATCTCACAAGGGTGTTAAGTATTATTGAAAACATAATAAAAGTGGATAAAATAGGGGACCATTTGCCAAATACCTACAAGAGTGTGGGATTGTATCATAGTATACAATGCTTGATAATCTTGAACAAAATAAGGTGGCTAAAAGGGGAAATCACACCCTTAAATATATGATGAGAAGTATAAGAAGTAGGTGTAATTTGTCAAATTTTCTTTGGAGTGAAGCCATTAAAACAACTTCATACATTCTTAATAGAGTATCTAGAAAATCTATTCCTGAAACACCCCTTGAACTTTTGACCTGTAGAAAGCATAGTCTTAATCATTTTTTAGTTTGGGATTATCCTATAGATGCTAGAATTTATAGCCTTTTAGAGAAAGAGATAAATCATAAAACTAGTCATTGTTATTTGATTGGGTATCTAGATTATGAAAAATGATATAAATTTATTATCCTATGAGCAATCAAAATTATGAAATCCATAATAGTTAAGTTTTTTGAGCTTAATGTCGGTGATGTGTTACTTCTTTAGATTATTTATAATAATTGTGAAAAAGAAAACTATTACTATCCTTTTACCTATACTACATCAAAGTAAAGTGCCAATGATTGTTGAAAGAGTAGAAAATTATTAGAAAAATATAGAAAAACCCTCTATTCAAGCTGAAAATCTCCAACCTATCGATCATTTACTTGTGAGGAGATCAATAAGGCAAAAGAGATTAGCTATTACTGATGATTTTTATGTTTACCTTAGGGAAAGTGAATTTGATATTGGATAAGCAGTTGATCCAATAACTTATCATGATGCTATAATTTGTCCTTGTCTAGTTTGTGGTTTGGTGTTATGGAGGAGATACAATCGCTAGCTAGTAATAATGTATGAGATCTTGTTGAATTACTGAGAATTATAAACCCATTGATTGTAGTAAGTGTACAAGACAAAGAAAGATTCTTTTGAAACATTTTTTTCCAATATCATCTAAAGATTCTTTTAGAATTATCATGTTCTTGTAGCCTATTTCAACTTAAAGATCCATTAGATGAATGTCAAGACCACTTTCTTACACCATGATCTTGGTGACAAGGTATACATGAAGCAGTATGAAGGTTTTATAGAGAAGTATAAAGAAAACTTAGTGTGTGAATTAAAAAAAATCAATCTATGGTTCGAAGCAAGATTCTTGCCAATGGTTTTTAAAATTTGATAAAGTAATAATTTCTTTAAGCTTTAAAGAAAATAAAGTTAACCAATATGTAAAGCTTAAAATCAATGGAAGTAAATTTGTCTTCCTTCTTTTGTATGTTAATGATAGTTTGCTTGCTAGTAATGAAATGAGTTTGCTTTATAAGACTAAACTGATGTTGTCTAAAAAATTTGATGTGAAAGACCTTATGGAGGCATGTTTTGTGCTTGGAGTTGAAATCTGTAGGGATAGGTCTCATCACACATTAGATTTTCCTTAGAAAACATACATAAATAGAGTGCTTAAGAGATTTAACATGGCTAATTGTAAGCCTAGGGATGCTTCTATTGCTACAGGTGAGACGTTTAGCAAAAGTTAGTATCCCAAGAATGAACTAGAAAAGGAAGGATGAAAAATATTCCCTACTCTAGCACCATTAGAAGCTTGATGTATGCTTAAGTTTGCACCAGACCTAATATATTATTTATTGTTAGAGTTATTGGTAGGTATCTATCTAATCCACAATATGATCATTGAGTAACAATTAAAAAAGCAATGAAATACCTACAGAAGACAAAAGATTATATGTTGGTTTATAGGCACCTAGATAACCTCGAGGTAACTAGTTTTTCATATTCAAAATTGATAGGATGTCCTAATGAGTTGAAATCAACCTCAAGTTATATTTTTTACACTATCTAGTGGTACTATATCGTCGAAGAGTGTTAAACAAAACATGACTGCTTCTACAACTATATAGGCTAAATTTAGTGGTGTTTTGGGGCAACTATTTAAGCAATTTGGTTGAAGAATTTTATTTTAAGACTTTGTGTTTTAGACTCTAAATGTAAACCACTTATGATTTACTGTGATAATGTTGTTGTTATTTTTTTTTATAGAACATAATAAATCTTCTAGTGGATTCGAGCATTTACAGTTGAATTATTTGATTATCAAAGATCTTTTGAAGAAAAAGGAAATAATAATAGTAAAACATATTGATATAGGCATAGTGTTGGCTGACCCATTGAACAAACGACTCAAACTTATAATCTTTAAAGGTTACGTTGAAAATATGGGCATTTTGAGTTCTTTTGAAGTATTAGGTTAGTGAAAGGTCTTTTGATGTGTTATAAACCCATTATCAATGCATATTTTGGTTATGTTCATGGAATGTGCATTTATTTATGATTACTTATACATTTGTTTCTATCATTATGTATATATGTTTTGAGGATGCACTTGTTAGTATGATGATATATATGCATATATTGTGATTTTATAAAATGTATCATGTAAAAGCTTTATGACTCGCTATTCATCTAAAGCATATCATAGTTGTCTCATTATTAACACCATTTGGGACTAGATACATGTTGGCTTCTTATTGAAATCATGGAATTTCTCTTGCTTATTTCATTTAAAGCATGTTCAAGAGAAATTGAAGACCAATAAAGAAAATGGCATAGTGAAATATCACATGTTAAATGTTATTTTCCTACTACACTACCACACCCTTAACTCATTGATAAAATTCTTCATATTTATGGTCATGGATAGAAGATGTATTAATAAAGATATATTGACTACCATGATTCAAAATCAATTCAATTGAACCAAGTTATATGATGTGTTGCCTTCTAAATCACATTTAGTTTTTTGAAAGATGATGGTCACAATCGGAAAAAAATTAGTATTCAACCCTAGAGCCATTTTATTAAAACATCACTAAATAATATAATGTAATTAATCCTGTCCAAGTAGGAGAATGTTGGATTTTTCAATATGGCCTAATATTAATTGAAATAAATAATATTTTATAAGCACAGATTGATTAATGTAATCAATTATAAGGCAGGTATATTTGACCTATTGTAGTAGTGATCTAAATATATTTATGGGCTAAACACACTTATTTCTAGGTTGGGTGTAGTTAGGTAGTTGATGTGGACATAATACCTAAAGTAACCCATTATGAGAGAGCCTATTGGGTTTTAATAATATAGGCATAGTTCTCTATCCACTCCTTAGTATGTATAGAACTTTCTTTTCTGACTTTATCCATTAAAAGCTACTTGTTAATAAAGAAGCAAAAGGAAAGGCATTGACCTGTATGATTTCAATGACATATTCCATATTACAATTGGATAATTTTCAATGGCAAATACATGTACACAAAATCATTTACATTGCTAGTGTTCAAAGTTTAAGTATTGCTAATTTTATTTTGCTTACAATGCTTTATGAGTCTTTATCAAATAAGTCATATAAGTTTTGATTTTTTTATATAAAATTTTGAATCATAAAAAATTATAAATGTGTATAAGTACATAAAAATAATTTTGTTATTTAAAATTAAATAATTTTTTATCTTTATATAAAAATTATAATTCTTTTTTTTTTTTTACAAAACTTTAAAAAGTTAGATATGGTATGGATATAAATTTTCTCACATATGAAGTATAAATAATTTTCTTATTATTAAAGAGGAAGAGTAAAATAAAATAATGTTCCAACGATAGGCTGAGCATCGTGCGTTGGAACTTAATATTTTTGCCCACCTTAATGGGCCCTGCATCTCTTGTGATCTAGAATCTACTTTTGTGATATTGATTATGTCATTATGTGCATGAATCAATTATTTTCCATTTATTACGTAAACTTACAATTTCGGAAGATAGCACATCCATGTCTCCCAAAGGCTGTGTTTACAAGGGCTTTAGGTGGGGAATCGAACCTTCAAGTGGACATCCACAATAAATGCTAGTTAAAGATTTTGCCACCGTTTTGACTTCAATCTTGTTCATTATAATGTCCACCATCCTTGAAGAGAACAATTTTTATTACAAAGTTTCATACTCCAATATTTTTGGGTGAAGTTTGTAGAGAAAAGTCAACCTCTATTATCTGAAAATTGTTCTGCTTATATTGTCTGATATAGGCTCAAGTATACTCTATTTTTAATTATATAATTAATTCTCGTGTAGGAAAAAAAAATATTTTCCATTTATTATTATTAGCATCTCTTTGTGACTTGCTGTGAATTGTGAATTTGTGACATTAATTTTGCCCATAAATCAATCGTACCATATGTATATCCCATTTCCCCTCCACAAACCTTCTCTCCCTCCCCTGGTGTAAGACCAAAAACACACTATCTGGGGTTTCACTTCGTATTTCCAAGGGAGAGATTGAGAATTTTTTATATGCTTTAATCATTATATATGTATTTATTTTTTATTTATTAAATAAAAATTAATTATCAATTTTATTGTTCATTATATATGTCTCATTCAATTCGTTTCCACCCCTGCCTCTCTCTACATTGCTCAGCCTATTCTTTTTAAGATAACTAAACTCTTGACCTTGCGACCCATAGATTTATGTTTTTTTATTAACATTTTTTTTTATAAATATTATTCTTTGAAGCATCATTATTAACAACATAATTGCTTTTGAGTTTTGTC
>JANHAO010024940.1:0-11474 GCA_026873985.1 Saraca asoca
TAACTTGTCTTTGTTATAAACAAAATGTTGAACTAGTTACTTAACACTTCATCACACCTGCAGATTCCTCCTCATAATGCCATGGGTAATGATAGGAAAAATCAACAATTCCCATATCATCAAATTGAATGTGGCGGGAACTGCTTTTAAAGCTAGTTTTGTGTGCCGACACCCATTTGAACCCATGATTTAAATGTATTGCTTGATACATTCTTGCTATGCAGCATAAAATAATTCCTAATTGTTGACAAAATAAGCTCAGATAAAGGGTTCAGCAAACAATACTTCTTACTTCTTCCTTCCATGGCCAAATTAACTAAGCAGCAGTCAGGTATTCCTAAATTTTCAAGCTTGACTATATCAAGTCAATGGTTCATCCTAAACATAAATTCTAAACAATTTGAGACAAGAAAAGATAAATAGGCAATTTTCGACTCTTCATCCTCAGCATTAAGAGATGCGGCAACAGTTTAAAACAACAAATAAATAAGGAGTTAACAGTTTCAACAATTATTTGCAAAGAGTTGTGGCTTTGTTCATCCGGACAGTTCTGATAACAAAAATCCAGATTTACATGCGCGCTCGATTAGCCTAATCAAGTACCACAACGTTTTCAATTAAAATCTCAACAAATAGCAAATCCATAAAGCAAAGAACCTACTCCAGAGACATTCATCAAGATAGTGAAATACTACTGAAAAAAAAAATGAAAAACCCACCTTAATCAGCAAAAACTTCTAAGAAAACAAGCTGAAATTTTTTAGAGAAAAAAACAACAACATCGAAATCCAAGCAAAGAAATAATAAATAAACCTATTGATAAGCAACGAAACTTAAGAACAGAAACAAATTATTAGAGTGAATCAATGATTCCACAAATTGAAGACAAATTTTAAAGGAAAAAAAAAACCTGGATGAGATTAACGACAAGACCGGAGGCGAAGAAGAGAAGGCCCAATGGCACGACGACAGCTGCAGCAGCAATAGCCATGGCCAGAGCCAAACACACAGAATCCCCGCTTTTCGAGAGAAACAAACAGATTCAAAAAGAAAAAAAAAATTCACAGAGATATATACTGCGGAAGTGCGTGAGAGATAGGAAAAAAAAACGCAGTAATTTAGATTTGGATTTGAGGGTGAAATATAGTTTAGAACTGAGAATTGTGTGACATTGGTTTTGAAGATAAAATTAGAGAGAAAGAGAAAGATCCTCGTGGTCTGCTCCCACCCCTCTGTGTGTCTATAAATTCACTACACCTCCATTTCCACAATAAACAAAAAGGACTTTCCAGCCTTTCCATCTTTGCCAGAAAAAAAATTTAAAAAAATTGAAAAAAAAAAAAGCCTTTGTATTTATTTCTTTATGAATTATTTTGTTTCCTGTACCTTTACCACGTTTCCATGTGTCTGCTTGAGTATGGGTTGGGTTACCTTCATATTTGAGTTGATTCTTGTTCACACTTCCCAATAATAATCTCATACATAAATCCAATTTAAATAAATCAAAAAAAAATTATGATTTTAAATGAAGAATAAATGAATGTGGAGATTGGAAATGCAAAGAATATGTTGAATCTCTTAAGTTTTTACGGTGGATTTCTATCAATTTAAAAAAAAAATATTACTGTAAAATTTCTTTATTAATGCAATATCCATACAGGAATTTTTCTTAAACAGATTTCTCTATATACTTGCAAATTATGGATTTGTTCGGTACACCAACAAGAGTTGATTTTGAACACAATTATTTGTTAGTAATTGACTTTAAAAGAATAAATTATAAAAAAAATTACTTTTTAATTTTTATAATATTATATTTCAGAACTGATTTTATCATGATATACGGAGAACTTTTTATGAAAAGAAAATCATGACGGGTCATGTAACACATGTTTTGCATACAATTTAGACGGTGCAATTGATTGTATAACTCATAGTTGATTTTGTCAACTTTTTAGTATGAGTTTGTTTGTAAAATCATTTCTTACAAAATCCTCACAATATCTCTTGTGCTGTTTTGGTTGGTATGTGCTAAAACAATATACAACAAATTTTAAAACTGTATATATTTTATAAAAAATTTAATTAATTAAAAATTCTATTTTCATGATGGTTTAAGTGGTAATTCACTAAGTTGAAGGTATACAAAAAAATGGTGTATTATAATAGTATAATTCTCGAGGACGTCAAAATCATTGCATGCAGGCAGTAAGACTAAATGAAGTATCTGATGAACTAAAATACATAATAATACATCTTATTATGATATATCCAATTTGGTAAGTTGTGGATTTATTTGACTGTGTGGTTTAGGCATGTCAAAATCATGTTGATGATGGTGTGCATTGAAAGTAACGAAGCAGGTATGCTTGGTTTGCACCATTTGAACGCGTAAACCAATTGGAAAGCTGATTTGGGTTTCTGCATTATAATTATATTACATAATGATCATGGGGAAGAATATTATATCCGAGAAAGTGGATATTAGTGTTTTCTTTAACAAAAATACAAATTATTTCTTTTAATTTTGAATAATTATATTTAATACTTTAACTATTAATTTTTATAATTAATCATTTTATCTTTGAATTAGTTATATTTAACACTCAACATTCACCTAATAATAAATGATTTAAAAAAATAAATATATTTAGTTTGACATAAAATTTTATAAAAAAATTAAGTATAACGTGAAAGTCATGTAACTCTAATTTGAGAATGATTCGATTTGTATATTATTTTTTTAATTTTCTTTATTTTGATTATATTTTGGTCATTTTGATAGATTTTAATATTTTTTAAAAAATAATATTTCATTTATAATAAAAAATAAAATATGACTCACACAACTAGTAATGAATATATAAAATTAGAAAAATAATTTATAAATTATATTATTTAAATAAAATATTATATGAAACATGTTATTCAAATAAAACATAAAAATATAATTACGATTCAAGATTGGAAAAGAACTAATTATCAACTTTCACACTTCTCCATTTGAAAGTTGGCACAAAATATTTGTCTCCTTTCGATACTCATGATACCATCTCATGCAAAGAGTCAATTTCATTGAAGCATACAACTGTTACAACCTCAAAATTAATGACAAATATTATATTCTATTGAAAAGAACTTCTTTGGTATTCTGATTTGTCTTTCATTTCTTATATAGATATAAACCACAAATTTTTCATTCTAAATGCACCCTTTTATATTACAGTTTATTTTCTAATGCCATAATTCTAACTTCTTCACTAATTTCTTTATTTCATAAAAGTCAAAATGAGCAGTGTTATTAAACAGGTATGTCTCGATCATGAGTTGTATAATTTGATTAAAAGAATTCTATAATAAGTTAAAGTTAGATTTTATATTTAACATTCTTACTGCTAATGACAACTTAAAATGGTTAATACAACTTATTCATAATGCCCAATGTATAATTTTTAACATTTCATAAAAGTTTTAGTTATTCTTATTTAAAGGCTTTTTTTATATTACGTTCATAGTGAGTTGTAACATCTGACCAACCAACATCCAACACTATGTCCTTGTACCCATTAATTGCATCATGTAAATCTCATATCACATCGCTATAAAATTCTTTCTTTTTTTATAAGTATCTCTTCACTATGATTAATCCATTATCAATAATCATATTTAAATTCAAATCTATAAAAATCAATCTTAACTACATCAGGAGGTAAAATTTTCTATATTTATATTTGGAATATGGACACCTTATCTAACCATTGTGTAAAAAAAATTGTTTGACTTATTGCAAAATCTATAAATTCTTTCACCCTTTTAAAAAAATTTGTTTTATATCCACCAAATTTAGAAAGAAGTTTATCATGTATCCATTTATGGTATTCCAAAATTTCATATTTTGTTTTTTTGAAGTTAACTTAGAAATAGGAGAAAATTACTAAGTATTTACAAAATATATAAAAGAAATTATTTATGAAATTAATAATTAATATATACATTATACTTGCTAATTTCAAAAATTAATAAAATTAAAATATATATAATTTTTAAAGTGCAAAAATAACTTAATCTGTTTAAATTTGTGAAAAACATCTTAAAAGTGCAATGATCAAGTTATGAAAGCAAGAAAAAACTTTAGTGCAACAGATAAAGTATAAGAGAGAGAAAATGAGCAGCAAATCACATATTCAGCCATTTAAATATTTTTGATTTTTTTTTTACAAATTCTTTCATAAAAAATCTATCATATAATAAGTTCTATCAAAAAATTTATCAAAAAGAGTGAACATAATTTTTTAAAATTTGTACCTATTTTTCGACAAATTTTCTAATTGAACTTATCATATGATAAAATTTTGACGGATTATAGTGGTTGATAATCAATGGCCTTTTCAATTTTGGTTGTTTTTTTTGTGAATTTTCCCATTGAAAATTGAGTGTTTTTTTGTAGTGCTTGTGGTTAAAAAAATAATACATGATGTTATAATAATATAAGAAAATAACTTCCTTTCTGAAAAAGATAATGTTTTCTATCATATTATTCACATTTGACATATAATAAATAAAATATTTTTTATTATCTTAATATTTTATAACTACAAATATAAATAAATAAGATTCTTTTTATAAAAAATATTTTCCACTAAAACAGAGGCAGGAGCTAACTTACCTTTTAATTGTTTAGATATTTAAAAAATTTTCCATATTAAAGAAATACAAAAATATTAGTGTTGAAAAATGTTAGATGACTTTAAATGATTAATTATAATTGTCCATTAAAGTTATACAATATTTTTCCCTTTCATTCTCCTTCATCCATATATATCACTAAAATTCAATTAAAAAAAATGAAACATACATCTATTACTACCCCGAAGTAATGGATAAGTTTATCAAATCTAAAATCTTCTCGAACTTCTTGTCATACCAAATCAAAACATCTTTTGATTACTCAAAATTGTCTCATGAAATCAGGTCAAAATTCAAAAAGTAACTTGTTTAAGTTGTAAAAGATACCAACACACGCCTCAATGCCATCGAGCAATAAAATTTCTTACGTGTGATAAATAGTTAAGTAAAGTGTTGGATCTGGGGTTGTTAAAATATAACCTTGCGGTTCATTCGTAGAGTTGCTAACTAACCAAATTTAGTAACATCATAATTGATTTGATGACATCACCAAAGGATGGTGACCTCCAATGCCCTAGCAGTGGCATCTTCTATCCTACAGTAGCTTTTGTTCTTAAGCTCTATCAAGTGCCAATCATGGTTGATAACCAAATAGAATCAACTTTAAAAAATTATCTTATTAATCAGTGAATTAAGAACATTGATTAAAAAATATTTAATGACATTAAAAACATAAAAATTTAAAAATTTATATTTTTATTTAATTCATTTTCATAGATTAAAAAAACATAAATTTTTAAAAGTTATATATTTTTTGACACTATTAAATGATCTACCATCAATGCTATTGAGATATTGTTCACAAATGCCTTAAAAAATGGTTGAATAATTATGATGAGATTGGTTTTGGTTTAATTTGGTTGGCCAACTAATTTTACCAAAGAGGCAAACGTTGGGGAAAGGGCATTTTCAAGCAATAATGTCCAACTCTCTCCCACCAACTTCTCCATCTGTGCATTGATGAATGGAGCCTCCTCCATTTCTTGACCTTCCTTTACCTCTTTGAGGTGTAGCTACCAGTTGTAACAAGAGAGGTACTATTTCCATGATATAAGTCTTTTGAAAAAAAGATTTCAGATTCATCCTGTTTTCAAATTTGTCATTTTGTTTACTAATCCTATAATGATATATATATAATTATAATTATTTTATATAAGGATTCATACTTCATAGTTTTATTGTAAGATTTCATTCATAAATATGGGCCTTTTTTCTTCTTTTAGGAGTTTTTTTTATATATATTTTCTGTTGATATGATGTGTAAATACTCTGTAGAATTATCAATCTCAACGTTTAAGCAAATTTAATTATGGAAAAATAAAATTTACTTATGATAAATTGCATTCAAAATATATTTTATAAGTTATTAGAGAGGATTGAATATGTTTGATTCGATACAAAATTTTATAAAAAATTAAGTATAATTTAAAGGTCTTATTACTCACATTTAGTAATTTGATTTGTGCATTATTTTTAAAATTTTTTCCTCCTCGAGATATTATTTTGCAATGATTCATATATCTAATATATATAAAAAAATATATGATTGTGATCCTTATATTTTTATTTTCATATTGATGTAATATAACAGTTGAATTTTTTTAGAATTATAAATAAAGATTTTATGTGAATATAATTTATCACCTATAAATAAGTTTAAAAATAATTATAAAAATTAATAATTGTTAGTGTTAAATATAATATGCTAAAGTAGAAGAGGATGATTTGTAATTTTCCTCATTTATTTATTCTAAGTTGAATGAATCTAGAAAATAATTTTATTTATATTATTTTGACGCAAAAAAATTAAACATGTCAAAATCTAAAATTTTAATGGCAAGTTGACAATCCATACTGATATTCCTCACTCCTCGTAATTGCTTTAGGAAAAATTTCAACATCTATTTAAATCGTGTACACATTCACAAAAAACAAATAATTTGAAAGTTTTTTTTTTTGTGGTAGATTAATTTGAAAGTAATCTTTGATCTCAACTTTGTTCCAATTTCCAAAGACAAGAATAAATATTTAACAAAAAAAATAATACAAATTGTCAAAATCATTCCATGACACGAACTATGAGAGCAGCTTGTCTGCATCCATTTGGGCCTTCGCCTACTTGTTCTATGAAATGAGCTATGAAAATTACTAGCAGGCTAGAAGCCCATATACTGCTTCTTCACGAAATGGCCCAATAAATAACTTGGAAGAAGAAGAAATACCCTCCCTAAACAAATAAACTAATAATGTGACAATAAAACTAATAATAAAAAACATAAAATAAACTAGTAAATTTAAAAATGTTTGCCGAAAAATTAGGAAAAAAAAATAATGGAACCTTTCCTAATTAAGGTTAGTCAAATATGAAAACTTAGTTTGTAGTCTCACAATTTACCCCCTCTTTTCTGTTGTAATTTAAAATTTTAAAAAATTTCACATATCTTTCTTAAAATATAAAAATACATTGCATTTAATTTTGAATTTCTTTTGTCAATCAATTGTGATATTAGCTATTTCAACTCAGTTAAAAGTAATATTTGACTATAACAAAGGATTTTAAATATCCTTGATTATTTAATTTAAGCTCTATAATTATTATTATCATCGTTATCACTGTTGTAACGTGTTTGAAAGCAAAACCTGACATGTGAACAACATTCTTCTTCTACGTTTATACAAACTTAAAAAAAAAAAAAATGAATTGATAGATTTTACACATACACTTTCTCATATTTTGCTATCAGACACGTTAAAATAAAGAAAAATATGAAAATAACATGTAAATCAAATAATATGACTATTTTAGATATTTTGTTGTTGAAAATAAGTTTTGAATAAATTGAAGTAGTTAAAATAAGACCGATGGACCAAATAATTTAAATTTAAGAATAATGTTATTGTAACGTTCAAGAAAGCATTGGTAGGTTTAAAAATTAGAGAAAAAAAATTCCGTATAATTTCAAATAAATTTAAGACTAGAATTTCCCCCAAAAGATTATTTGATAAACAAAAATGAGGTGTTGCCAAAGAGCCCTGGCCGGCTGGGCCAACGGTCGAAAATGTTTTCATATTTGATGAACTTTTTGGCGTTACAAAATCCTAGGATACATAACTACAATAGAAACCACAGCTTTCACAGCTTCTTCTGCTGATTTCATCTTCGTTCTAGAAAGCTTTAGTTGCAGAAATCACTCGCCGAGTAGAAGAGAGAGCTCTTGATATTTCAACCTTCGAATTTGGAGCTAAAATTACTAAATTTTCTGTCTATTTTATCATATTCAACTGCTAATTATTTTTCTTTTTGGTTTAATTTCTCCAGACTATTCATTGAGATGGAACCTGAAAACATCGATTGGGACAATATTGATTCAACATTCATCGAAGATGATGCGTACGAGAACTTCGATGCTCCTAAATGGATCGATCTTACCGCCTCAGATGAGCTCGTTAATGATGATTCCTGGTTCTGCAATCATAGTAAGATCGGTTTCCTTTTATCATTGCCTAGATTAATTTCTACGAAAATTATTCATAGCCAACTTTGATTATTCTGTGTAATCTGAATTTTGAATTCTCTCTGCAGATTGCAAGCATCCAAAAGCTGAAGATTTTCGCAAGCCATCAAGGAATTCCAAGGTTGAAACTAATGTGGTCAATTTTTTGCTCTTAAACTACCTAAATTTCTGATTCTACTATATTTTGAATGGAAAATTAGCCACTGCTGTTTTTTTTTTTTTATTTAAAGAATTAAATTTCTCCTCTGTTTTTAACCTTCAGGTGAAGCTATTGAGATTTGCAACTATATCTGAAATTCTTCCATTCAGGGACAGAAACCGCAGGTACATTCCATTTCCATATCGGAAATAGCCGCTTCATTACTGAAATCAAGGAGAAGGGATTAAAATTAAAAAAAAATCTGTTTTTTCTGCTTCAATTCAGGGAAAATTCTTCAGTTGCAGAAAATTCCTGTGCGAAATCAGGACCACTTTCTTCTGGCAGCTTCCATGAAGAAAGCGAGAATAAAAATCCAAACTTTTCTGGTCCAATACCCAATGGGAGGGCCAACAAGCCGAAGAGACCAATATTGAAGCCAAACAGGGAAAAACCAAAACACTTGGATGGTTCAAATGAGAATCCAGTGAAAAATGATAAAAAGAAGCAGCTGAAGAGCACTTTCTCGGCTCAAAATTTGTTGGGTGGACGCGAAATTCTGAGTCAGATCACAGAGTTCTGCTCCGAATTGAAGAAACTAGCACGAAAAGGTTCCAAGAAAGAGACTGTAGAGAAAACTTCAAGTGGGGTTGTTAGAAGTAGAGAACGGTAAGGGGCTAGAGAGAGAAAGAATGGTCAAGGAGGAGAAAAATTTTAATGATGGGGGCAGGCAAAGACAGAACCAAGTTGAGAATGAATTTTTGGATCAACTTGATGAATGAAGGTAGGGGGGGACTGATAATTTGTTACAACTGTGCAAAATTTTGATATCTAAGATTCTAAAATGATGCATAGTCAGGAATGAATTTCTATATATTTTAACTTTAATTTTAATTTATTGGTATAATATGGTGAGTCCAAGGAAGATTGATGAATTTTTCCATTCATGAAATTAATTCCGTTCTAGTTTAGTTTGCATCAATGTCATATGTCAAAGATTTTTGCTATGAATTTGATTCCCCAATTATTCATGAACATCCACAAGTCTCCTTGTTTTTTTTTTCAGATGATTAGTTTGTTAAATAGTAGATATAGCAATGATATAGTGCTGATTTGCTTATATATTGATTGTTGATGTTAGACATGTTTTTTTTCAGGGACTAATATATAATTTTTTAATAATATTTATGAAATTTTTTAAAATATATTGAAAATTTTCTAAGTTTAAAAAATGGAGACTTTAGTAATAAATCAATAACAGATTAATTGTTGACACATGTATAAGAGACATCACCCTGATTGGTTGTTACGTCGCACATTTGTATTTGATGTAAGTGTTAGAATACTTAATAATTATTTATAAATTAAATAATCGATTACAATACCTTTTAAAAATATTTGATATAATGATAATAATTTTTCAATAAATAATTATAAGTAATAAGTTCGATGAAGCAAAAAAAATTAAGTTAAGTAGCTTTTTATTTAATTAATTTAAAGAAAAAGAAGCATTTATATTTATACTTAAATTATCTTTATTTTTTTTCTTCTTTTGACATTATTATCCTTATTATAATAATAACAACAAAATTTCTCTTTTTTTTTTCTTTTACTTTATTGTCTTTTTCAATATTTTAATCTACAAAATAATTTTTTATATGTATCATCCAAATAAAATAAATTATAATTAATCAATTCGCAAATATAATTAAACTACACCTTTAAAAAGGAAAGTGGAATTTGTCTTAAAAAATAAAAAAAGAGAGTTTTCTAAATGGATCATCCCTCTTGTTTAGTCTTATGCCGATAGTGGACATGACGCCACCATGGAGTATCCATCTGTGAGAGTTTAGTAAACTAACTGAAAGTATGTTCTGTTTTTATCTTAACAAACGAAGTCATTTTTTATTGCAAGAAAATGATATATTCATATAATAATGATGATAGAGTCATAGAACCAAATATAAAATAAAAAGGTTGTAGTGATTTCTGTCTTTGTCATATTTTCTTTTCATTTTTCTTATTTTAGAAATTAATTTATTTCTTAATTGTTTTTTAAAATTTTAAATCCAAGGAAAACTCACGGTTCAAAATCTCTCTTGTCAAGCATCGACTACTATAGATGAGCGTTTGAAAAGGGAAAAACCCTCCTGCACTCCGTAAGAATCGGATTTGTATTATCTCTTTTTTTAATTATTTTTTTATGTTGAAGAAATATAAATATAATTTTTTTATAGAGTTTATTATATATATAAATAGATTTTGAATGTCATTGCATTAATTCAGATCCTCTCATTTTTCTTTTTGTTAATTTCTTCTTTTTAAAGAAATAAAAAATAATATTTTATTATTTGATTATAATTTTTTAATTAAAATCTATCGTTTTAATATAAAAAAAATTTTGTATTCATTTCTTTATTAAATTAATAATCTCTTTCTTTTAAAAGGAAAAAACAGAATTCAAATTTATAAAATTTTATATTTATTTTTTAACCTGATAAAACATGATTAAGGGCCTGTTTGGATAAATAACTTAAATAAGCACTTATGTTATAAGAGCTTTTTAGATTAGAGCTTATGTCATAAGCACTTAATTCAATAAGCTTATTTGTGTTTGGATGCATACTTTGAAAAGTACTTATGTAGTATTTTAAGGTGTTTAGGTACATTACTACACAAGTACTTATAACAGCTGAAATTACTAAAAAGACCATCATAAACACTTATAAAATTAAAGTGTTTAGATAAATAAGCACTTGTCATAGTTTTTAAAAAATAAAAAAACTAAGAATAAAAATTAACATATTATATATATATATATATATTATGAAACCATGATTAAAAATTAAAAATAAAGTAAAGATTCACCATATATACTGAAAAAATTTATCAGTTACCGTTAACATATAATCTCTAGTATATAAAAATAGCTAATGATTGCATAATTTTTAAAGTACTATAAAAATATGAAATTAAAGCTAGATAGTTATAGGCATCTGGTTTCTAATATTGTCTCTTACTCACTCCATTTGCCTAATACTTTCTTGATTTAGTTCCTCCCATGTGACATCTTCAAGTATATCTTCATCTACCTCAGCATTGCAGTCTAATTCAACATTCTCATTAAATAACAGAAA
>JANHAO010024941.1:0-11476 GCA_026873985.1 Saraca asoca
TTTTCCACCAGTTTTCATTATCTCAATTTATATTGGCATAAAGAGATTTATGACTAGTGGAAGCCAATCCCTTGGAACTTTGTTTAGAAATTCCGCCAGTTAGATTATTTTCTCTTTCAATTCCCTACTATATCTTTTCTTTCCTCAAGAAGTTCTGATTGCCTCTTTTGCTTTTATTCGTACCTTCCTCTGCATGCTTTACTTTGATATAGCTACAAAGTTTTTTTTTTCTTTTTTTTCTTTTTAATTTATACTTGCATATTTTGTAGAGGGGAAGCTATTTCCTTTAACATATAATTTTTGCTATTTTCCTTGAACATATCATGTTTACTAAAATATCTTGCTTTCTTCTCTTTGATTTATATTGCTAGCAAATGTCTTCATTGATCTTCAATCTTTCTAGCAGTTTATATGTTCAAATTTGCATTGTTCTCTTCTTGGCACAACTTGTTGCTACATTTTATTAATGTCATAGTGCAAATTTTTCCATTTATGGTGCAAGTACTTTCCTTACTACTTGCAATAGAGAGAAAATCATTATTAGAACTTGGAGCAGGTATTGGGCAATTTACTATTTTCCTTCTATGAACTTCAAGGACCAATTATGATGTGCAATAAACAATAGGCATTACAGGGACCATAAGATTCACACGGAAAGCTAAAGGAAACACACTACATTAACCACATAGAATCCCTCCACTTCCCATGTCTCCCCTATCTAATTCATAACTAATTCCTTCATATTAGTCCCCATCCAATAGCTTCCCATCTGATGTGCTGAACACAATGGCATTGTTTGTTGCATCATTTTTATTGCCTTTTTGGTGAGCTACCTGCATCATCTTTAGAGCATATGACTAAAAGAGAGAAGGCTTAGGCTCATAAGGATGTGTGAAAGTGTTAGGAAGAAAAATAAAAAGGGTGGTGGATTTAAATATTTTTTTGTCTAGTTTTACTACTGTGTTTGTGGACCTTCTGTAGCTAATAGAGTGTAAGCAATTTGAATTTTGTGTTCATTAGTGAGTGTTTCTTGATATAAGTCATCTGTACAAATGCTTCCATAAAAAAAGATTAGATTAGGTGCATGTCCTTTTCAAATTTACATGATTTGACATGAGTTTAAAGATTCCTCCTTGACATTGGAGGAAATGTATGAAAAGGTCTTGGATGGGGTTCCTCGGGATCAATGGAAGATGTTTGTTGACAAGAACAACGAGGGAAAGTATCAAGTAATTTCTACTGTAAGTACACTATTTAATCAAAATGTATATGCAAATGTTGATAATAATGATTCCTTCATAGTTGTTGGAAATATGTAGAAAAAATGCAACAAATTGTCAGAAGCAACTGGTCCCACGCACAACTGGCTCCAAAAGCTTTGCCAAGAAAAGGGCTAAATTGGTTTTGTTCAACAGTTTCCTATTTAACTATTGATGTATTATGTAAGTTTAGATACATTAGCTAAATTGATATATATTCCCATGTAGGCTAAAGAGTTAGGTCGTACGGTGAGAAGAACAGATCTATGGTTGCATGTTCATAAGGCACCAAATGACATGTATATTAATGAAACAACCAAAGACAAAGGGGTCAGTTTTTGCTTCATGTTTCATGTTATAGGATTACACATTCATAAACATGTTAATAAAGTGGATATTTTGCTTTTGTAGGACCGAATTGAGGAGATCTTGTCCAAGATCCTTCATTGCATTCTCAAACCATGTCACAAGATGATGCTATGGCAAAGGTATTCGAGAAAGAGCAATCTAGATGCGCTCAAGGTTTGGGCATTGGACCATCCCCTTAAAATGTGTTTGGCAAAGCTTCTTGGTAGTTCAGTGGCATGGCATTCGATAGTACTAGTTCAAGTGAGGAGGTACAGGAAAGAGTCTGATGTTTGGAGGTAGAGTTGACTTCTGAAAGTCAAAGGTGATTGGCTATGGAGGCAGACTTCACTTCTGAACATGAAAGGCGATTGACTATGGAGGTAGACTTGATTTCTGAAAGTGAAAGGTGATTGGCTATGGAGGGAGCGTTGGCATTAGTGTTTCAAAAAATGCTTGGGACAATGCCAAAACAAATTGCCCATTTGATAGCCCGCCCATCACCAGTAAATTTTCTATTCTTCTCTCTACTTAATTGGCTATGTTTGTTGATTATTGTTGATGGATTAATTGTGTTTGTTGTAGTTATATTTGTTTCATATAAGTCATAAGTTAGAGGTACCTTCTATGAATTGGATTTTCTGCATTGATTCTGCTATATTCTACTGTATTTGCTACTGTATTTTCTGCTATATTGGTGTGATCAAATCATAGGTATAAGTGACTGTGGCTAAAAATAATAATGTTAGTTTCACTTTCACTTTCACTCTCTAAAAACAATAATGTGGCTATTTTTTTTTGTTATCTTGGTGTGATCAAATCATAGGTCATATATGAATGATTTTCAAAGTTAGTATAATAACTTCCTCTAATTTTATTTTACAACCACCAGATGCAGGAAGTGGACATGTCACGGATGCAAGGCCTTTTTCCTATAATAGTCATGACACATAGCCTTAATTTATTTGATTTAGACTCGTAAATTGTAAAATTATGTATAGGGATGTTGAATTCTAAATTTTGACAAATAAATGTTTTAATATTTATCATTAATACAAAATTTGTATTCAATTTCATTCATTTAAAATGTATGTATTTATTGTAAATTATTCTTTTAGCAAGGTAATAAATAAAGGAAAAATCAGGACAGGAAAAAAAATTTGAAACACTGCATTTAGTGGTGGTTTTTTTGGAAAAAATCTCCAAAAAACCACCTTTATAACCAGAAAAATCACAACAAAATACTTTTTTAAAAAAAAGTTGAAAAAACTACCACTAAACGCATGAGAAATTGCTGCCAAAAATAATTTTTTTTATAAAATTTCTCCAAATCCACCACAAAAAGAAAAATAATTTTCCCTATTTTCTAGAAAACTGTAGCTAAATTAAAAAAAAAAACTACCGCTATGTACAATAGTTCTAGCGGTTACAAAATCATTGCTAAATGCAGATAAAACCCTTGCTATATATAGAATTTTTGACGATTAAAAGAACAGCCGCTAAGTGTAAAAATAACCACCACTAATACTTCCTGACCAATAAATCTATGACAGTTGTAGAAACCGTTGTGAAGGGTATTAGCAGCTGTTTCAACCATCACTAAATACTCAATAACCGCCGCTAAATTCATACTTTTTTGTAGTGTTACTTGGCTTTTTATTCTTACTCAGCATTCAATCGGATATGAAATGCTTAGCTTCTCCGTTAAAGGCATTCATATAGCATTGTAGTGCGAATAATTGATTGGCTCAAACCTAAGTCATGCGAACTTCATCAACAAATGAAGCAAAGAAACAATGACTTATACTTTATTCAGCAATGGTCATCCAAAAATGGTAAGATAAGTTGTATTTGGTATATCAACTGTTATAAATTCTACAATAGTACTAGAAATTAGGGAAAATACACTAAGAGAGACTCCTAATTTCACCGAGCCTAAACTTGGTATCTTTTCTTTTAAAAAATTGATCAAATCATCATGACAGCAAACCCAAGATTCAGGTAAGAGGTTCAACTGTTTTGCTATATAAAGGCACAAAATATCAACCAAACTACCTAGGTTGATCAGGATTCTTTTCACAACATAATTGTGAATAGTGGTCATGATTATCATTGGATCATCATGATTTCACTCAAAATCCAGGTGATAATCTTTTTCTAAAAAAGAAATGATGTGGTCGATGCATGTCATTGCCACTTAGGATCAAAAGAACGTATTGGAACGTCATTGTAAACCCAGTCATCTTCGCTCAAGCAATAGATGACCTTTCATAGATGATCAAGAAACCAAGGATCAAAGAAGATCCCAAGCTTCATCAAGAATGCACATTAAAATTGAAATTAAAGCAGAAAATGAAATCAACAGATGAGAAACAACATAATAATTATTAGTTTGAAGGAAATTGTTTGAGATGAAGTTGTGAAATGTTGAGAACTGAAGTAATAAGATCTACTAACAAAAACGTTAACCAGAGAAAAAATAGTGAAACAGATCATGGAAAATTGAATTATTGAAACGTAAATTGCAAAGATGTATAAAACACATATATGATTAAAAGATTGATGTGATATCATAGCTAATCAAACTGTAGACGACATCAAATGTTGGACATTTTCACTTTGGTAGTTTAATACAATGGCTAAAAACACTTGCAAGGCTTAGGCAATGGAGACCATTAAGGTCTCTTCAAAGCTTAAGTTAGAGAACCTTTTAATAAGAAAATAAAATATTCATTAATAATTAAATTGTTGTTAAACCTAACTATTTATGGTAATGGAGGGGCAATGTGGTCTTTTGAAATAGACTTGAAAATTTGATACACATGTTCTTTATTTCTAATAACATTCCAATGAATTTATTTATTTTTTTTCCATTGAAAGCCTGTTAGAAAACATTTTTTTATTAATGGAAATTTTATAAACCAAAAACAAGGTATACTTTTTGGAAACATTTTATAGAAAAGTATAGGACAAAATATAAATGACCCCTAATTTAAAGTTTAGCGTCACATCATTCTTGAAGTTTGAAATCATATAAGTAATTCTTTTGAAATTTTCAAAAAAAAATAAAAATAAAAACGTTAAAGCTTCCGTTAAAAAAAAATGACAGATGAATCACCTGTAACTCTTCTAACTATTTTTTAGTGTGGTAAACTTAAAATAGTAAAGAATTTTTTTTAAAAAAAAAAAAATATACATCTCACTTCCCCAAAATGCAATCAAACCAAATTTCATCAATCATTTACTCAAAGTGTTTGCCGTTAGCTATGCTCAAAATGCATTAAAATCTCAAATCTCATTAGTAATAATTTAATTTAGAAAAAACCCACCCACAAAGTGGTTGAAATTCATGAAAACAGTTAGATAGGGTGGCTTACATGCATTTATCCTTTATTTTTTTTCTTTTAATTAGGTTGAAAATTCAGGTGATGTTTGTAGGATTTGCAACTTTAAACTGGTTATGTGATATTAAACATTACTTTATGGAAATTGTTTGTGTTTGCCCTAAAATATATTTAGTTTATTTTCGATGGATTTAAATTATCTGTACATAAATCCACAAAATAATTCACTCTATTAAATTAAATTATACGTACAACTCAATTTCCAAAGCCATATTACTAGAATCTGACTACCAAATTAGAGCCATTAAGACTTGTGGCTTCATAAATTACAACTAATTGATATACATACGCACTTCATACATTTGCTAGCAATACAGAACATGAAGCTGCTTAGAAATAAGAGCACCCCACTCCAAATTTAAGCACAACAATCTTACTTACCATGAGACCTACAGGGATACAAATCGCCTCAATTGTTTCTGCACTTTAACACGAGCAACTTCAATCAAGGATTTAAATTACGGGTCTCATCAAATGCTTCGGTCACAATATTGTTGCTGTGGTAGAAACCATAATCATATTATTTGTTTTATCAGTCTACACTTTTTTTGTAAGATGGCTGCTATCGTTACTGCTACAGCAACCAGAGTTTATATCTGTGACTTCAACTATGGGAAGTAGCCAGCTGATTTATCAAAGCCAAGGCATTGCTCGTCATTTGAGCCACATTCACAATTTTCCCTCTCACAGTTGCTTTAACGTTTCCATTCATAGTAGCCTCTTGAAATCCATCAGTGCAAGTGTTCTCATCCGTCAAAGCAGCACTAACCCAGGTTTGCACATCATTCATTGTTAGGTCAAAATTGGAGTTCCTTAGCTGAGCCATCTCACTGATAGATTTTCGAATTTCGTCGACGGAGTCACGCAGCTCCTCTACGCAGTCCTTCATGGAAGAAACTTCTCTTCGATTCATTCCGTGGCTCTTAGAAAGCATCGAAATCACAGAAGAAGTAGATTTTGCAGATTCAAGAGTCAAATTGAGGGCTGTGTCTGTTAGAAGTACACGGTTTGTTTGTATGAAACTTGCATGTTTTGAAAGAGAGCTAAAGCAAAGTCTTGGGTAAGTTGTGGCACTACAAGAAGTTCTAATGAACTTGGTGCTTGCTTCTTGGTAAGGCCTTTCAGCTGCTTGAGCTGATTGAATGATGAAAATAGAGGCAAGTATTATGAAAAGAGAAGAAACGAGCTTCTTAGAAGAAAAGGCCTCCATATTCTTACTGTTCTCGATGAGGATATAATATTGTAGTGTGTGAATAAAAATAGGAATGAAAGTAGGCTATATATAGCAATATTTTAAAAATTGAATTGTACAGTGAACCGGAAACATCATCAGATCATGGTTGATTGATCTAATCCATTAACTCAATAATTGAATCAAGCAAAATTATAAATATAGATTTTAATTAAATTATTTTAAAAAAAATAAATAATAACTAACTTCCGGTATAAATATGAATTCATATTTTATATAAAAATAAAAAATTAAAATAAATTAAATAAACTGGTGAGATTTTAGTCAATTAAGTATTAAATTTTTTATTTTATTTTCTTGGTTATATGTAAGTTTATAAATAAATTCAACTAAAAAAAGAAGTCTACTACTACTAATAATAATAATAATAATAATAATAATTGGTGTCTGAAATCAAACTGCTTTTTCAATTTTTTTTTCGATTTTGTACTGGTTTGAATTAGTTTAAACCGATTCTAGTACTAAAACGATTTTTTTGGATCAATGCAAATCAAAGGAGAAAACAATTAATAGTCAAATTGGTTATATCATCCAGTGTTGATTTTCAAAACATTGATTTATAGGATAAAAGATAGAATCTCTGGGAGTTATCCAGTTGGTCTATTGCAATTTAAAAGATCAATGAATCATGGGTCCAAGAGTGGGATACTTTTAGGAAAAGAACACGCAATTTCAAAACTGGGTCCAGAACGAAATTATTAGGATTTCTACATATGAGGTCGGATCTAGGGAGAGAATCACCTAATGATGTTCTTTAATCAAAGATTTATTGACAAGTGATTATTGTTTAATTATTTCACTATTTTAGTTTGTAGTTTTAATATTTTTTTAAAGTATGATAAATTTATTAAGGACGTAAAGACGCATTAATGCTTGATATAATGATGAAATGATTGATTTTAAAATAATTGATTATTAATAAATTGAGTATGTAAATTGATTATATGTCTGGAATGATTTTTAATATTAATTAATTTTTTTAAAGAAAATTGATATTGAAGATTTTTTAATAAGAGAAAAATTGATTATAAAAAATAAAATATAAAAAAATTTATTATTTAATCATGGTTTTGATAATTTTTTCTTTTATTAGGAGTCTCTAGCACCAATTATTTTTTAAGAGAATCAATAATTACTGAAAGGTCTTTTTAAATATAAAATCAATTCATACTCAATTATTCTATCCTTATACTGATATCTCTTTTTGAAAAATCTCCGGATGATTATCTCGGTTTAATCATGTTTTTTCCCAAAAAAAAAAAATCAATAGAGATTATATTTTGTGATTTATCCTTGCGTAAACGAAAAGCATTCAAATAATTGGTGGGGTTCTGGGGTTCCTCTCACAAAAATAGTGACTGCCATGTGAATGGTCCCAATTAGTGTAACATCCATCCTTGCAAGTTGAGTATGATTCACTTTATGTTGCAATATTTGCCTTCACGTTTTTTCTATTCCATTGTTTGGAATCAACTTTTTCACTTTACAAAAAAAAAAAGAAGCGAAAATCAACATCCAAGTTGCCATTTGGGCATAGAATCGGGACAATAAATATCAAAGCATAACGAAATCAAATTGTAATGATCTTCAATTGGCTTCCAACTTTTTAAATAACCAACGTCTTGTCTGTTTCTAATTTCAACTTGCTCAAAACAATTCAACATAGACGTTCTCAAAAAATCTTAGCTATTTATCATCTTAGTGAGACTATATGCTAATATATCCTTGAAAGTAGCAAACAAAAGTGAAACTCACTTCATGTGTTTTTCATAGAGAGTAAAACTCTCATACTTCATATGTTATAATTATTATTTTGTTGATGTTACAATATTATCTTTAATTAATTTATATATGATTGCTATATAATTTGAGAAATAGAAGAATTATATTTTTTTATTGTGTTTAGTTAGATATTTTATTATTTTTTTGTTATAAGTATATTATTATAATTTATTGGCTTTTTCCATCCCATTTTTATAATATTTTATTTTACCAAACATAAAAATGAAATGAAATGATCATTCTGTTCTTGACCATACAAAGCATAATTATGAAATAAACATTTCATTCCTTTCACTTTTCCACTTCCACTTTCACTTTCACTTCCATTCACATTTTATTCAACTTCATTCAACCAAAAGTAACATTTCTTTCTTCGATTGATCAACCAGGAAAGTATGTTATTTTTTTTCTATTTACAACTGTCAATTTCAGTGAGTTAGGTGATTCAAAAATATCACAATAAACTTTCAAACCGTTGGTGGTATGTCATGATTTCGCAAAAGCTATATATCCTACTCACCAAATATCTTGAAACAAAATAAAATCTCATAAAACAATTATGAAAGACTAGCAATTGAGGAAAACACGCATATATATATAGTACAACTCGTTCTCAAATTAAATCCTATATAGTTTGTTGCGAGACAAGTAAAAGCGAAAAGGATGATTACGATCTTTAAAATTTATATTTTCACTTTTGTAATAAAATAAAAATAAATGCATAAACTGGCCACATATAGAAAGAATAGTAGTAAAATAAAAATAGAAAAAAATACACTTTTCTTACTTGTGGTATGTCTTAATTTCAATTTATCTACATGTAATTTAAACTATTGCAAAAAGGCAATTTCTAGTTTGTATCCTTAACACCTATACTAATTTTCTATCCAAATTTAATGAATTTTGTCACATACTAGTAAGGTACTTCCTAATTTGACCTTGATTGCATTTCATCATTTCCAATTTCATCTTTTGCCTAAATTAAAATCTTAGGAATCAAAGGCAATTTTTTTCTTTAGGGTTTTGAATTTAGGTAAAAGAGTAAATTGCGAAAAATAGGGTTGTGATCAAGGTTAAACTGGGAGCACATGGTTGCATGTGAGAAAATTTGTTAGATTTAAACGAAAAATTAGCATGGGCAAATAAAGTGTTAATGGTGCAACTCACATGTTACCTCTTTACGAAACCTTAAACCATAAATAAATAAATAAATTAAAATTAGGATTATATCATGTGAATAAAGTATATTTTTCCTATAAAAAAAAAAGAAAGCACAAGATTAAATATGACATGCATTCACCATAAACAAGGAATTCACTATAAAGTCAAAGGATTTCAAATAGCTGTGCTGTTTGCATCTACTTCTCTTGCAATCTTCAGAACTTTTTGTTGGAATTTTCCTATGCAGACTACCATAATTTAATAAATCATATATATATTTGATTGAATGAATGTCACAATAACAAAATTAGTATGAGTCAATTAAGTATGTGATCTAATTATTGGACCTAAAATGACACCTAGGTCATTGATGGATTTTTGTAATGTAAGCCTTGTCACCAAGCCAATGATGATGGGTCAGTTGGCCCTGTAGGATTACAACAAGGTAGGTCCCTATTTATATCTTAGTAGAGCTATAGTTGTCACATTAAAACTTTATATATAATTTTCTCTCCCTTTTTTCTACTAGAATTATAAAGAGTGAACCTGTTAAAGAGTGGTTTGCTATCATAGATTCTTATGTAATATCAAGTACGATTTCATTACTACTAATTAAATTTATATGTATAAATTTGATGCATTGTAACATAATTCAATAGGTCTGTTGATTTGGCATTTTCATTTATCCTATTATTTCATCAATTGGTATCAAACTCAAACTTTTCCTTTCATGTTACAAAGGCTCAAATTTGTACTGAATTTTTTTGGGATTTTATGTAATTCATAATTTATGATATAAAATTATTATGTATCTGAGAACGTGAGATTTATTTATAATTTTGGCTTTCTATATTTCGAAATTGGTTACAATTTTTTTTTTCTTTGCAAACATTCTTGAGGTAAATTCATGAATTGATGCAATTAGAATTTTTTTGGAAAGTTCAATTTATAAATTTATCATATTTAGAAGAATTTTTTTCAATTTAATTTGTGATTACATCTTAAGAGTCTACAATGTGTAAAAGGCACAAAACAATTTAAATAAATATTGTTGGAATTGATTTGTGTAATGTTGTATACAAAAATTAGCCTCGTAAGGACGAGCCCTCGAGTGCAACAAAGGACTGAATTCCATGCTTCTACAAACAACAGCGGCAAAGTAATCCCGAGCGTCAAAGCCCTTCCTCATTCATTGCATCGTGGCGACCCTACGAAAAGGTTCAGACGTGCCCCGCAAAATAATCCCCAACGAGGGACGGGCCAGCAAAGAAGTCACCAGACCGAACCTTCGGGTGGTCGGCCATTCCGCTCGAAGACTGTTCCCTTGCTATAGCGGTGCCCACCACAGTAAAAAACCTACGAGGCCTTCAAGTCATAAATCCCCTGCCCGGGATACCAAGCTACAAACACAAGTCTACCGCCGAACTAGGAAGACAACTCGGTAGCAAACTTTCTGCAACAGCCAGAATGTAGCCAATTTACTGTCTTTTCCCATTTATTATTTGATGAAACAAAACTGTAGCTAGCAATTAATGCATGTAACCTCTCCTTCCTCTATAAATAGGCTTATATTGTTAGTAGGGGGAGAGAGCAATCTTGTAAGTAGAAACTCTGTAAATTACTCAATATCAATAAAACTTCCAACGTAGACGTAGGGTCCGGTACCACCCGGATCTGGCCGAACCACGTTAAACGTGTCGCTCATCTATTTCATCTTCTCCCTCTCGGCTGCATCTCCTCAACACTTCAAAGGTAGTATTAGATCCCAGAACTCATCCCGTTGACTGAAGTTCGAGTCTCCTATACAAATTGAATTTCACTGTCAACATTTTGGCACCGTCTGCGGGGATCCATCTACTTCCTGAAGTTTCCATTACAACCTGATCATGGCCAAGGGAAGAACGACTCAGAGTTCTACACCTCCAGCTTCTCAGCGCACCATCACGCCCGAAACTTAAGAGGCGCAAATGCCTGATCAGTCCCGATCAGCACTTGAAAACACAGTCAAAGAATTGGTAGAAACTGTTAAAGTGCTCACCCAGGCACAAGTGCAAAATGCCCAGAGACAAGAAGAAGTCATAGCTCAACTCCAACAGCTTCGTCAAGAAGCTCAGAGAGAAGTCTGCGACAATCATGACAGCCAATGACTGGGGGCCTCGCAGCGAGCAGAAAGCTCAATCCCTCAGCATGAAAATCAGCATCCAGCAATGGAAGAGGTTCTCCAGAGGCTAAAACTACTGGAGGAGCATCCGCAACCTCAAAGCAATCAACCT
>JANHAO010024942.1:0-11474 GCA_026873985.1 Saraca asoca
ACTAACCAGCCTTATCATATCCCTTAATGTATGGGATTTCTGTTAACTAATTCCTGTATATATACCCTACTGCTACCAATCAATATATAACAATTTTTTCCACAAACTACAAGAACAATTTGTTAGTGTTTTATTACATGGCATAACAAGAAAATGTGTTCACTTGTGTATTCCCAAATCATTGAAGAAATGCAGGTGACAATTTTTTTCAAGGCAAAATATGGGATATTGAATAATACACCAGCTATTCAAGGTATATGCAAGTGGGCAACAATGCTACTGTAGCTTTCTCCCAAAGGAATCTTAAATTCCAGATTTCAAGAGTAAGTTGATGATCTTTGAAAATTAAAACCTGTAAAATGCCAGTTGCAGTTTTGTAGCTGATAAAATCTTATCTTTTCAGACTGATTTTTAAAAGAAGAAAACCTTTTTAATCTTCAGGTAATATTTAAAAATTTTCAATTCACCTCTAGTTTAGTTTGAAATCATGAAATTATCACATAAGTCTGCAGAATTTTTATACATAATTGAAGTGTATAACTCATTAAGGAGAGAAGAAATTTTCTTCTCATCAGCGGTAAGACTCTTGGTATTGTATGTTCTAATTTGTTTTCTTCTTCACTTATATTTAGGAAACTCACAAACTGACATACTTATTGAACTTAGATCTACCTAAAAAGGCAGACACCTTGAAATTACCAGCTATATGGGCATTCACAGTCACACAATCTGGCATTTAGTTTTCAAAAACCTATTATACCTGCTACTATATTTACCTTGATTTCTCTTGAGCAGAATTCCCCCATAAGAGAAACACAACACCTTCCTTCTTTTTTGAGATTGTCTTGATAATAGCATCAGTAAACTGTTCCCAACCCTTTTTTGCATGAGAATTAGCCTGATGCTTCCGTACTAAATTCATAAAATAAATTACAGAGAGAAGTTAAAAGAAAAGATATTAGTTATAATGGAGATTATAGACTAATGCTGATATCTACTAGTCCCATCTGAAAAACATGGGATATTTTACATAGGGAAGAAGAACAAAAGTTACATAGCAGCAGTCAACTACTGGTTAATTTCATTCAAGCCTCTTTGGAAAACCTAAGCAAAAGTCAAATCTTTTTTGTAGTTTGAAGAGTTATACTTCTTAATGATTATGTCATCAAGCAACAGCCTAGTAGTTATTAAGTTTTTATGTCCATGGGTATTTTTATATTTTCTGCATTGCTGAAGTAGGTTCTAATCATATCCCATTCATTTATTTTATGTTGAATGTGCTTATGCTATTAGGATGTGTGCTCTATTCTTTTTAAACTTGCATTCTAAAATCATGCTGGTATTGGTGTTCTAGTCTAAGTGAGGATTAGTCTTGCTTTGCCAATATACCACCTTACTTTTAGATTCATTCATTGGTCATGAATTGATATTTGAGTCAGAAAATTTTGGGTGTTTAAAGGCTTCTGAGCAGGGGTTTCTGTCTATCCTTTTTTCCATTCTTGAAACTGTGGAAGCAAGTATTATCCATATTATATAATATAGGTCCTTTAATCTCTCGTTTACTTTCTGTGGCTCTCTATGTGGATATAAGTTAGCCTCTCACTCTTCAAATCATAAGGTCCGTTTTTAATATCATTATCCTTTTCCCTTCCCAACCCAGTTGTACAGCTACCAATAAACTCACCTATCAAAAACCTGGAGATTAATTATTATAACCATGCATCAAAATTAGGATATGCTCCAACGATTCTAGAACTATGAACTATCTCCTTTTCCCATAAAGTACAAAACAGTAAGGCATATTTATCTGTGCAACATCACTAATAAAAGTACAAGCATAGAAGGCTATGCAAAGGACTTCCTTTATCATCTAAGTTATCTTGCACGTAGTCTGAAGTGTGATAAGAAATACAAACTAGAATTACATCAATATTCTTAATAAAAAAAAATCCATTAGAACTAAAATGCCATACCAGTGAGAACGGCATTCAGCAAGAGAACACCCTGCAATGAAAGTAAAATTGCTGTTACAACTATTGTTTTCAGAACAAATGAAGTGCAGTTGGCCAGTTGATAAGAGATGAGCCCACTCCTAAAAGCTAGGTTGTTAAGAGGGGAGGACCTCCACTCGCTCATGGGAGATTGTGTCTCACACCCACCCATGTAGAACACATGCCCCTGCATCAAACCTATCGAGGTGGAAAGAATGGCGCCCACATTGGGAAGTGGAGAAACTGGGATCTCACACCAGAATACCACTTGATAGGGGAGAATGTACTCCTGAAAGAGAGGCTGTTAAGAGGCAAGACACCCCCTCCCCTCTAATCCAAGAGAGATCCGTGTGTCAACCCAGCTGATGTGGAACTTGTCACCTAGCAAGTTTAAAATGCATGTTTCTTTTTGAGCTCATTACCCAAAGTTTTTTGTATTGTCCAGTGCAAAAGGACCAATCTTTGTACAATGAAATATAAATTAGCAAATATTTAATTTCCTCAAATCTTAGTAATCCTTTTAAGAAAATATCTAAGGGGCTTCACCTGCTATGAAATACTGTACGTGTATGAGAGAAGGTGGATTTGACACTTTACATGAAATTTTCATGTACACTGAATACCATAGAGCTGTCAATATCAAAATAATGTTTTCAAGATAATTTATCCACGGTATTGACGATATATCTTGAAAGTCTGCCATTGTTATTTCGGTATACTGTATGATCAATTATACATAGGGTTAACAAATACAGTGTCTGACTGTCTGTATGTGTATATACCTTCTCTGCTTTTAGTCTACAGTCTAAATAACAAGTTTTGGATCCCATATTTATCTCTCTGGAGGGTAGAATTACTATTAAATCCATTAAATTGAATTAAACTGGCAGATTATTTGAGTGACATTTACAATTGTTATAGACAAGCCATGATCACCAACCTTACACAAATTAGAAATGACTGAAACTTTGTCTATATCCCTAATATTTTGCTCTATACCCTCACTGGATCCTGGTGATGGTATCCCCCCTCACTTCTAGTCCACATGTAAGTGACAGTATAGAAGTTTATATATACGCACATAAAGTTAATTCATATTTAAAACATTTCTTTATCTATAAAAAGTGATCTTCCCCTATGTGCTCCTTTCCCTGGCACAAGCAAAAAAAAGCCAAAACTCTTTTGGTACATAAATTGAGCATGAAAACTCCAAAAGGCCTATCAGCAGAACTTTCAGAGAGTTTTCTCATCTTGGCACTCATTTGCAGCTGATTTTCTGAATCATCCTGCACATCTCTGTTCATATCAATTTAGTCAACAGATTTTCTGGTACATGATAAAGAATAGGCCTTTCAAGGTCTGACTTGCCACTTTAAGGAGGCGAAGAGAATGAAGGTTTATGATTAATCCTCCAAAGTCCTCCAACATCCTCTACTACTCACTATTTTGTGTTCCTCCTATCTGGGGGTTTTGGGAGGGTTTTCCAAACATCCAAATAAGGGAAGGCAATTTATCCCTTAACCATCCACTCTCCTTCCTTTCCATATCTTCCATTCTCTCTTGTTGTCTTTCCTCCACTTCTCCTCCTATCTCCCAAACATACCATTAGAGTTTCCTTCAATTCCTTTAACATTACTAATCCTGAGAAGGGCACTAACATTTCAGCCTTGTAATATTCAAGTAATAATTTGCCAACTGCCATACAACCCCTAGATAAGTGCTTGAAGAAAAAATTAAAATAGCATACAAAGTAAATACCCAAAAAACCTGCAAACTCACTAGATGCAACATATACCTGCACAGCCCATTTCTCCAGATTTCCATTTGGTGGAATTGCACAACCAAGGTCTTCCTTAAGTTCCTTGAATATATTTACCAGGCTAGAAGGGACCTTCACTCCTTCAGGCACAGAGAATGAAAGGCCCATGGCTTGACCAGGTCCATGATATGGGTCCTGAAAAGAATCTCACACTAGTTTAACAACCATTTCTTCAAGAGGCACACTATCAATGTAATTAGAAGTAAGAAACTTGGTTCCAGTATTCCAGAACAATGTTATGGTCTTTGATCTATGGCCATTCAGCCACTGCTACTGGATTTACTTGCATTGCAAACAAACAAAACTGATTGTGACTCTAAATGTTCATTAGAGAGAAAGCTCAAATGCTCATGTGCGATACTGAAAATATCAAGTTACAGCTCCATAAAATAATTTTGTGGTTCAGATTACAGTGAATTTTCTATAAAAAAAAAAATAATAATACCAAGAGTAGCATCTGAAAGGTAATTAAGACCACAATTTTTCTATATGAATATTCCATCACCAGATCCAAATCCCAACTCCACAAAAAGAAGTCGAATTCGCCTTCTACATGATAAAGTGGTCGAGCAAATCAGAAATAGATCTCTACATAACTATAGTAAGTTTATTGTTGATGTTTAAAATATTGATTAGGATGTCAGCAGTACACAATATGTTAATCCTCTAGAGTCTAGAGTACACGCAGCATAACTTCTATAGTGGAGAGCTGAGAAGAAACTTACTCCCCACATAAAAATACAGATATCCCAAAACTATGTTGGACCTCTAGAAGATTTTCATAACTAATGTCCATAAATGAAGGCACAACTTGTCGAGGTGCAGATGGTAACAAAGCATATCACTGAAATGCTTTAGTATCAAAAACTATGACTGCAGTGCACGTTGGGGGAAACTAAAAGAAAGAAAGGAGGAAGAAAAATGATAGAGGACAAGTTAATAATTAACTTATTGCTCCCTGCAAGACCTAGTTTATGAAGAGAAATCTAGTAGCCAAAATGGATGCCCAAAAGTGCACATAATTTTGTAGAGGTCTGCATGTTTTTGTTAGTGGCAGTGCTACAGTAGATTTAGTACCATTGTACTACATTGGCTATTCTAGCATCTAAAATTTTTGTAGGATTGAACTTTGGGGTTAAGAATAATGGCGCTGGCTGCGCTGGCATGTGTCTCAAAATTTAAAAATATGATGACAAATTAATAATATTATTATTGCAACAACATGGTAGACAACATAGTCAGAAAATTCAAGTTTAGTTATTTGACTAGTTAGGATCTTTACTACGTTTCAGATCATGGTCCAATATGGCCAAAAAAGCAAAAAGATCATAGTCCTAAAGAACTACTTAAGTAACAAGTTAGGATTTTTTACTTAGCACTATTAAGATTACTTGGGTTTTCCTACTTATAGGGGTTAATTTGTTCTTAGCATTTCTGTCTAAATTCTAAACTACTTGATTCAGTGTATTTTTGGGATTTGGTTATTGAGTAATTGTTACTTGGTTCCATGTTCTCTTATCATTCTACTTAAAAATTCTTTCTTTTATCTTCAATCCATGATACATTGTGCATAATCATTACAATTACTTTTCTAGCAGCAAAATGTTCAAATCCTATGGATTATTTATGAATAACCTGCACCTGATTATTTCCAAAACTAAGGCCGCAAGAAACCTTAATAACTAAAAATTCAAGAATTGCTCGTCAGACTGCTGGTAAATGGGCTTGGATAAGCGGTATAATTTGTCAGATAATTGAAACCAAAACCAAAACCTAATTCTAATTTTTCATGGCAAAACGCAGAAAGTAAAGCAAAATTATGGACAAATATAACCAACCTGACCAAGGATCACTGCCTTGACCCTATCAAATGGGGTAGAGTTAAGTGCATTGAAAATTAAATGGGAAGCAGGATATACAGGTTCAGTTCCACTGCATATCTCTCTTTCCACAAATTTGCAGAGATTCTTGGCATACGGTTTCTCAAATTCTCCCGGAAGAACATCCAACCATGTTTCCTCCGCCAGCAACTCCTCGAGTTTCACATAACCCCCGTTGTCTGACACCATATGAAGATGCATTGATAAAAGAAATTAGCATCTTCACACATTTTCAGTCTAATACATGCAAAATAAAAACCCATAATCTTTTTTATCTGAAAGTCCAATGGTTTCAGAATTTCAGTCCAAGACGTCATCCAAAATAGGAATCCTAAACTTTTTGAAGTTGAAAAACTTATAATTTCTTTTTCGGATTTTCCATCTAATGCTTCATCCAAAATATAAAAGAAAACCACAATTTTGGAGCAGTACCTTTGCATTTCGAGACCTTTTCAATACAGATTTTCAAATTTCTCTTAGACTTAGCCACCAATTTGTTGTATTCAACTCGTGATTTTTGCTCGGGAGTGAGTTTAGACGAATGAGGGGAGCCGTTAGGAGCTGATGAACCATCATCAAAGTCCTGGTGAGATTTAGAGGTCACCGATTTGAAGAAGGTCGTGAGAGGAGGGGAGGGTTTCAATCGCTTGGAAGCTGGTTGAAACAGATCCATTAGGGTTTTGGAGGATGCAGAAGAAGCCATTTCATCCGCGCTTTTTCGCCTTCCAATGGCGGGAAAGTATAAATAATGTGCCAAACAGAAGCTCCATTTTCTTTTGGATGTTGGTGGCCGTTGGATGGAGACACCCTTCTTTTCTATCGTCATTTTAATATAATCCAAGCTTCACTGTCAAGATTTTATATATTTTCACCTATAAATAATATATATTATAAAAAGTAAAAGATATTTAAATATTGTTAATGTCGGATTTTGATAATGAGTCAAACTCTAGCCAACGGGAGAATTCTTTTGGAATCTCTAATTTTCGACTGGTTCAAATGCAATAAATCAGTAAAATACACAAAAATGAAGTGAAGAGCGGAGAATAAACACAAGATTTTTAATGTGATTCGGCCAAATCCGGATAGAACCAAATCGTAAGTTCACAGTAGTGTATTGTTGTGGAAATCTACAAAGATCTCGACATACAATATTGTTCCTCTCATAGTTTTGACTAACCCTCTCTCTATTTTGGCAAAGTTTCTACCTCTTTTTCAGCAAGGCCTCTTTCCCTATATTTATAGAGGAGAGGAGGATAAAATGGTAATTACATATGCAGTCAATCTATTACAGCAACATTTATTGTACAAGATAGAGCAGGCAGACAATATCCTATCATGCGGCTACTGCAGATTATCTTCTACAAGTGGGTCCCAAGTATCCGTTGAGAGTGACATGACTTGGTCTCCGTGGTCTTTGGCTTAGCGAGCCTTCAGGTCGCTGATCACACTTCATTAGGCAGGTCTTCAGCCTATGGGCGTACCCGTCCTCGGAGTGAAGAGGTCGTGCTTGCTTTGTCGTGCACGAGCTAGAAAGGTCGCTTCGTAACGCGACCTGATGGCAAAGCGATTGGAATATCCTTCGAACTGGTCCTGTTGCCGCTCTCGGGCCGTTCTCAGGTTCACCTAGGTTGAACCAATTTTCTTATATAACATAAGCCTCCCAGCTCTCAGCTCGCTTTGCCGGCTGGGAGTTGTGACTCTTCGATATCTGGCCAATCAAAGTCTTCTTCTGAGACTGTCATTTCATCTGCACTAGGTCATGTCTCTTATGGCACGTGTCCAATAGTTATTAGTGAATCAACCTTAGCCTTTCCCAAGACAATAAATGATGATGGTTGAGGGGACAGATCTGGATCCTTCGTAGGAGCCGGCCTTAGCTCTATATAAGGGAGAGGCAATCCCTTCTGTTTTTGCACTGAGCAAACCATAGAATTTCCTAATAAACCACCACCATTTCCAGTATTCTGGCCTTCCATAGAGGCATGTATGGTCTGCTGCATAAAGAGCTCGAAAGATTTGGCTTCTCTGATAACATGGAGTGATCCCATATGGATCTCAGACTATGCCCTCTCGGCTCTACTGTGAGGCAACTATTCTGCCAGCCAAGCTCCTAACGCTTCCCGACTAGATTCCTTCATGAATCAGATGAAGAGCTGGAGGCTGGAGAGAATAGAGGGTTGCGGTGCCAGCACCGGGAGTGCATTGGGAGAAGAAAGTTGAAGTCTTCGGTGGCTCATTGGCTCTAGTCAACCAGAGTGCGACCCTTCTTGGCCGGTTCTTCTTCTTAGTCATAGGTTTTCCCTTTTGTATTTTGGTTGGCTTGTATTCAGAGCTTTCTGATGTAACTCTGCCTTGTCGAGGTCTTTTAATGAATAAAGTTTCTTTTTGCAATCTCTGTTTGTTGCTCTTGTCTTTTGCATATGCATTGTTCGAACTATTTTTGCTCATAACCAGAAAATAGTGTGAGAGAGTTGCAAACATTTGGTTGCGAGTGAGCTGTGAGATAGAGCGATCTCCTGTTCAGGCCAATCCTGTGGCTAAAAAATAGATATGTTAATATGAAAATCATGAAATAATGGACAAGTTCGCATGAGAGCTGCGAGATAATAAAGTTCACATGGGAGCTACGAAATTAATAAGTAAGCGATCTCGTGCTCAGGTCGATCTCGTGGCCAAATAAGTAGATTCGCATGAGAGCTGCGAAATAATAAAGTTCACATGGGAGCTATGAAATAATAAGTGAGCGATCTCATGCTCGGGCCAATCTTGTGGCCAAATAAATAGATTCGCATGAAAGTTGTGAAATAATAAAGTTCACATAGGAGTTGCGAAATTAATAAGTGAGCGATCTCATGCTCAAATAAAAGATGATCGATCTTGTGGTTGGGGCAATCTTGTGCCCAAATAAAAAGGGTGGCCGATCTTGTGGCCAGGGTGATCTTGTGCCCAAATAAGAGGTGATCGATCTTGTGGTTAGGGCAATCTTGTGCCCAAATAAAAGGGTGACCGATCTTATGGTCGAGGTAATTTTGTGCCTAAATAAATGGGTGGCTGATCTTGTGGTCGGAGCGATCTTGTGCCCAAATAAAGGGGTGGCCGATCTTGTGTCCAAATAAAAAGATGACCGATCTTATAGTTGGGGTGATCTTGTACCCAAATAAAGGGGTGCCAATTAGGCAAATCACATATTGGAAGAAAGTTTAAAATTAGTAATGGTATTCAAAATGTTTGCATAATTCACAAAAATTACAAAAGTTTAAAAGATAGTCCTGATAGTAGGAGACTACTCTTGCTCGGGGTCCTGCCGAGAAGGTCCAAGCCGATGGCTAGAAGGCTGCATAACATAGTCATGCAATCGACCTCTTTAGATGAGATCTTCGATAGCGTCTCTCAGCCCCTAACACTTTGAGGTAGCATGCCCGAACTCGTCGTAATATGCACAAAATTTCCCTCGATTAAGTCTGGACTTGTTAGGAGTCTTCAAGGGTAGAGGCTTGCCAAAATCCTCTTTATCCCTTTCCATCATGAAGATCTTGTCTTGGGCATCTAATAAGATGCTATAGGTGCTATGGCAAGCTGGAAATGGGGATCACTCATCCTTACTCTTCTTGATGAGTTGATGGTTGGGACTGTCATTCCCGTTCCCACAGTTACTCCTCTTCTTGTTTTGAGCCGAGCTGCTCACTTCAAATTTTTGTGGACTGAAAGTCTCTTCCTATCTGATTTGTTTCGCGGCGAGCTCATAAAACTCACATAGGTTGCCAACAGGGGATTTGTACAAACTCTTCAATAATTTTCTATCTCTGCAGAGTCCCACTAAAATAATAGTTAGGATAGCCTCATCCGAGGCTTTTTCGACATTGTTAACCTTGTGTCTAAAGAGAGCAATATAGTCTTTCAGTGTTTCATGTTTACCCTGGAAGACTGTAGCGAGATGGCACTGGGGTGCGAGCTATTTTTTCAACACTCAGTACTGATCAATGAATTTCTCTTGGCATTCCTCCTAATTGTTGATCCTGTGAGCTGGGAGGTTCCTAAACCATATTTGAGGGACATCACTTAAAGTGGCGGGGAAGATGTGGCACCTGATCAAGGGGTTGTAGGTTTGAAGGTCCATCTGGATATTGAACAAGTCCAGGTGATTTTGTGAGTCACTATCTCCGTCATAAAATGGAATGGTTGGGACTTTAAGCTTGCATGGGAGGAGTTCCTCCATGATCTCTCTAAAGAATGGGGTTCACTCCCCAAAGTGACTTCAGTCATTTTGAGCTTGAGGGTGCTCCTCCAAATGCTTGACTCTTTGAAGGAGATTTTCTACCAAAACATCCCAGCCCTCCAGTCCTTGGCTAGAGACTTAATGGTTTGGTTCACTATTCTGGTCATGTGGATGGCGATGTGAAGTCTGCTCCTGGTTAGTTTCATCGGAACATTCAACCTCGGGTGCGGCGATGCTGTGAGCTGGGAGGTTCCTAAACCATATTCGAGGGACTTCACCTAAAGTGGCAGGGAAAATGTGGCACCTGATCAAGGGGTTGTAGGTTTAAAGGTCCATCTGGATATTGAACAAGTCCAGGTGATTTGTGAGTCACTATCTCCATCATAAAATGGAATGGCTGGGACTTTAAGCTTGCATGGGAGGGGTTCCTCCATGATCTCTCTAAAGAATGGGGTTCGCTCCCCAAAGTGACTTCATTCATTTTAAGCTTGAGGGTGCTCCTCCAAATGCTTGACTCTTTGAAGGAGATCTTCTACCAAAACATCCCAGCCCTCTAGTCCTTGGCTAGAGACTTGGTGGTTTGGTTCACTATTCTGGTCATGTGAATGGCGATGTGAAGTCTGCTCCTGGTTAGTTTCATCGGAACATTCAACCTCGGGTGTGGCGATTTCAGCCCGCCCTTGCACATTCTGAGTTTGTAATTGCACTAACATTGTGACTGTTTTAGCCAGCTCTCCTATCATGTGCTCAAGTTTCTCTTGATGTTGAAGCGAGGTTTATGGTCTGTTGGTGTCGTTGGCGACATGAACTGGTTATACTGAGTTGGCTGGAGGGACACCAGTAGTTGCTCTGACAACAATAGTAGTGGATGAGTCCATTATCATAACGTGACCATTTGGAGGATGGGGTTGCGCATTGGAAGATCTGGTGGCTCTTCCCTTGGCCATTGTAGTAGGAGATGAACCAGAATAGGTGAGATCCCCATAGACGGTGCTAAAATGTTAACGTCAGATTTTGGTAACGAGCCAAAGTCCAGCCAACAGAGGGATTCTTTCAAGATCTCTGACCTTCGATTAGTTCAAATGTAATAAATCAGCAAAATACACAAAGATGAAGGGAAGAGCGGAGAATAAACACAAGATTTTTAACATGGTTCGGTAAAATCCGGATAGAACTGGACCTTACGTCCACAGTAGTGTATTTCTGTGTAAGTATTTCTACAAAGATCTCAGCATACAATATTGATTCCTCTCATAGTTTCAGCTAATCCTCTCTCTATTTTGACAGAGTTTCTACCTCTTTTTTAGACGATCTCTCTCTTGAGGAGGCCTCTTTCCCTATATTTATAAAGGAGAGGAGGATATAATGGTAATTACATATACAATCAATCTATTACATCAACATTTATTGTACAAGATAGAGTAAGCGGACAATGATAGATTTGGTTCAGCCAAGAAGGGAAAAATTTCAAAATTTCTCTGTAAACACATAGTGAGGGCCGAACCAAAACTCCCAAAGATCTCTTGTGTAGAGGTTTCAAACATCAAATAAAATACAAGAGTAAG
>JANHAO010024943.1:0-11481 GCA_026873985.1 Saraca asoca
TTAATATATAAATTTTAATATATTAAAATTATAATTTTAATATACATATACATACTAATTAATTAATTATATATTACCAGGTTAAAGGGTTAATCTATCAGGCTAACCCAATAGCCCAATAGAGCCAGGTTAACAGGCTAACCCAATAGCCCGACGGGTTAACACTTATCAGTTCCAGGCGCTTGTCGGGTTGAGTTATTTCGGGTCAGTCCCTTATCAGGTCGGGCCACTGTTATCATTTTTCGTACCAGTCCCAGTTCCAGGCCAGACAAAATTATACCAGTCCCAAGCTAACCCGTTAAACCTAACCCGTTTTGACAACTCTAAACATAACTCGTTGTCACCAAAATTGAGAGAAGAAGCCATTAAATAAAATATATTAATTCTAAATAGTTAAAAATTTTATCACATAATATAAATAAAATATTTAATATATAACTATAATATAGAAGCAGATTCGGTCAGCCCGTTATGATTTTAAATTTCAGAAATTTAAGTTTGATTTATTTATAAAATAGAATTTAATTGTTTTGATAAAAAATTGATATTTAAATCTAAGTACTAATTTCTTTTAGAATTGGATCCAGACAAAAATCCGAGTCAAACAGCATTTGATCACCCATTTTAAAAGTTTATAAAAACTTGTAAATCCTATTTTTTTGCGTATATATATTACTAATTACACTGTGTTGCTGGACCGCACTACAAAAAAATCCGGGAGATGTAATTGCCAAATATGCTCAACGTGACTTGTCACCAAAGTTATTAGCTTTTCTGATAAAGTCGTCCCCAATGCCACTTGAGCACTCTATTATTAAGGAAGTTCATGATAACATGGCCATACCAAAAAGTGGTACAATCATGTGTATGTGGAAAACTTGATGCCCGCAATTTTAGCTGTTTCGATGGCAAAAAATTGAAGAAAATTAAATTAATAATGAAATTGTATAAATGAAATGCAAGAATAGAAAAATAAATCGTTATAAAATATTTTCTTCTTAAATCATTGATGATACATAAAAAAATAATAAGATAAATTAAAAAAAAAAGATAAAAAATCATACATATAAGATGATTGAAACGTGTTATCATTTTTTTTTAATTTATATCATATATGAAAGTTTATATTTTTTGACAATTCTATTTGATGAATATAATGGTTCTTGATATGTTACTTTTAGAATACAACATTTATAGACATATGTTATTTATTTTTTAATTCTTAAATAGAGAGTTCTATACACCCACACTTTTTTATATCTAGTCAAAATATACACGATATTTATACATTTATACTTATGTATCTTTCTCATGTACATGCTTGTAACATATATAATTTGTCTAATATGTTAGTGCATTATATAGTATATAAATAACTATCCCTTCTCCTAAATTTATTTGTGAGCATTTTGCAAATAAAGTCAAAATTATTATTGACCATAAATATAATTTTATTCGTCATGCCTTCAAAGCCTTATGAATATTGGGAATAATTAAGCTCGGTTATAATGTCTTGAAAACAAAACTCATTGGCCTTGCAGCTTATGTAGGCCATTAATCCTTATTATCGTTAGCTAAAGAGATGCCATTTTAACTTCTAAAAAGATATACCCGTTTGGCTAATAAAAACTTTAAACAAGTAACATAAAAAGGAATAGTAAGAGATTAAGTGTTCACCATGAAATTCAAGTTATCAAGTACATAATAGGTTATAGGAATCATAAATCTGTTATAAGAAGTTTAAGATGATATTTTATTTTTGAAATTATTCGTTCCCAAAAATTTTAACATTCTCGGCGAAAATGTATTATTAAGTTTTGTCCAATTAAAAATATTTATAGAAATATTATAATATTATATTTTAATTAATTTATATATTTTAAAAAATATTATTAAATTAATAAAAATATCCATATTAAAAATTAAGCAGTCAAAATTGTAAAGTTAACTGATTAATAATGATATACAACGGTCAATGGATAAATGGTGGTTAACTATGATCAATAGTAATAACAGGTGATTAATGATAATGAATAGTAGTGAAAGTTGATCAGGGTGATTAATGATAATAAATAGTAGTGGAATGTGATCAATAATGGTTGCGAGCAGTGAGTGATATTGGGTAATAGTCAATGATGGTGGATAGTAGTCAATGACAATAGGTATAGTAGATTGAAGTAACAAAATATTAATGAAAAGGTAAGCAAAAATTTTCTTATATGACTAAAATATCCCATGTCATGGAAATGCAATGACATAGAAACGTAAGGTACTCATCTCTTCCTCTGAGAATATTTTTTTGAAAATATTAAGTTAAAAATATTTTAGGATAAATTTTTCTAAATTTTAAACAAAATATTAAAATCTAATATTCTTTTAAAATATTTTAAAAAATGTGAGAAATATTTTATAAATTAAACTCCACCTAAATTTCATATTTTATTGTCACCAGACTATTAAAACTTTTGAGCTGCCAAGTTAATTCATTTTTAACAAATGGCCTTTGGAGCAAAACATATATTTCAGTAAAATATCTTCAACAATTTGATTAATTTTAGAAGAAAAATACTCCTTATATACATAATTTTTGGTTTTCAAACATTTTCTTGCTTATATATATTGGAAACGTATGTCTCCTATAAAAATGTTGTAAACCTTTTAAAATTGGTGAAAAATACAAGTAATATCCTAAAATAAGATTTAGTATCATATAAATTCCAAAAATTTCAAATCTTATAGATAATTCACTTAAAGTTTTCTAAAAATTGAAAATGTCAAAAAAAATTTAGGTTTTTTTTTTTAAAAAAAAAAAGACATATGAGTCATCCATAACTCTTTTTAATTGTTTTTGTGTGAATTTTAGTTAGTTTGTGGATCAATTTTTTTCTGAATTAAATTATTACAAATAGAGATTGTGTATTTAATATGTTTAGGAAATAACTGAAGGCAAAATTTTTGAATATAATTGAAATTGGACTCGATCGCATTGAAGTGAGGTATATGTTTCTTTTTTTTATTACTTCTTACTATGCTAAAAAATTCACAAGTGGTATATCTATCTTTTTCTATTTTTTTAATTGAAATTTCAATATTTCTAATTCTTTTAAGACATCAAGGAGTTATTTGCAAGATTTCAATTTTAAGGAAATTTTGTGTCAATAAACTTTATTTTATTTGTATTTTGTCTAAAATTTTTTATGTTGTAATTTTAGTTGTGTCATCACCTAAAAGTAATATTATTTGTGCAAGTCTATAGTCTTAGTACATAGTACACCTTGAATTAAATTTTGAATAGAGTAAAAGAAATTTTAAAAATTTAAATCGAATTCATTTCCTACTCAGGAATGCTTATAATAATTAGGATTGGTCCGTGAATTAAAATAATACAACCCGATCCAAAGTGTTCGAGTTTTAAGACTTTCCACAGAAGTCTTCCAATCGATTAATGGATTCCAGACATTCAATCCAGAGGTCAGAAGAAGTCTTTCTTGAGGATATAGTTGCAACTCGAGGTCTTCTCACGATATCATGTGAGTTTGAATCGAGAATCATGGACTTTCTTTTGTGGAATTATCGATTTGCACGTTATTATATTTAATTCAATTGAAAAAAATTCTTAAAAATATTATAATATTATATTTTAATTAATTTATATATTTTTTAAAAATATTATTAAATCATAAAAATATTTTCATAAATAATTGAATCGATAACATGGAAAAAATGACGGGTGAACTACGGTTAACCAGTTCTATAACCACGAACCGGAAGCCTAGTCTGAAAGTGAAAAGGAATTGCAAGCCTAAGTTGAGTCGCTTGAAATGTATTTGAAGAGTCTGAACGGTTCAAAGAAGTCTTTCACATTTATGGGCTCTCCTTGCTCTCCAATGCAATAGAACCACCAAAGTTTAAGATGCCCATGATGAAGGAACTGGGCGGCCCAACTGTACAATAGGCCCAATGAAGAGATAAAATTGGCAATGGCTTCCTCTTGCGTACCAAAGAGCACCTTTAGCCGAGGGCTAGGCCTAGCCTCAAGCTCCGTGCTTTCCCATAAAACATTTATATAGAATTTGCTTGTGTCTTGTATAATTCATAAGTTTGATTAATTTTATTTGATAATAATTTTTTATATAAATTTAAATTATAAATTATAATGTATTTAAATATAAGCAAATGATTATTATATTTTTATCTATTAAATAACTACATAGTTAATATAATTATATTTATGTTAATTGTGAGGGAATACTATATTTTTTTAATTTGATAAAGTTGTTACATTAATATTTCAAATTAGTTAAATTTATCATTTAAAGTTTTTCTTCTTTGCAAAATATTTTCTTAATATATCAATACTCAAGTGAATTTATTTATAAATTATTTTATTTAAAAATTTAAATTAACTATTTTATGCTAAAGGATTCAATTATTTAATTAATAAGAGTTGATGTATTGTCATAATTACTATATTCTTTTCAAGAAAATATATATTTCAAATTTTTTTAAGAAATTTTAGAAATATTTTAAATTGATATTGTGATAAGTATTTAAAAGTGATAAAAATTTCAAAAAGAGAAATTATGAAATATCAAATTTGGTATTTGATATTTATAGATAATGTGAAAATTTAAAGAGTAAGAATTTTTAAATAGATATTATCTATCAAATCAAAATTATATATTACTAATCATGTGTTAATAAGTATTTTATTTCTATATAAATATATTCATTTACTTATATATAAATTTTTTTAATATGGATAAAAAATAAGATATTTTGAATTAAAAGAACATTGAAAAAAAATCAAAAGTTTTATTCATGACTTAAATTGAAACAAAAAAGAGAAAGAAATAAAAAGAAAATTAAAAGTTTTTACACTTCCTTTGTTAATTTATATATAAATTATTTAATACAAATAAAAGAAATAATATTTTGAATTAGAAGAAAATTAAAAAAATTCAAAAGTTTCATTCACAACTTTAATTAGAATGAAAAAAAAAAAGAAATAAAAAAATTAAAAGTTTTCTCTCTTCCTCTTGTAACATGTGGAAGGCACTCGCTTTATAAAAAAATTTGAATAAGGATAAGTGATATAACTATTATAATATTAGGAAGATTATACATTATGGCTTCCCTTAAAATTTTGAAAATACACTTACAAATTTAGTCATGGTAAAAAAATTACATGCTCATGTTGTAAAAGTAAATTATATAAAAAGAAATAGAGATACAAATGTAATGTGTAAGATTCAAAATTCTTATATAATTTAAAAGTTTTAATGTTTTGTAATTTAATTTCTTTTTCTTTTATCTTTCACTCTTTTTTTGAAATAAGAAATTTTTTATTGTGTTGTACCTTAAAAAAAACCTTCACTTGCATTTTTTTTGCATAACACAATAGCACAAATGCATCGATATTGGCACTTACCATCCGTTATAATTTGTTATCCTAAATTTTCATAAAGAAACTTTTATAAATGTCTAAAAAAAAGTATGCAGGACATTCTAATAATGTATTAAAATAATTATTGTTGACAGTAGAATTTAGTAAGCTCAAATCCTATCAATCAGGAGAGTTCTTGAAATCTCAAATTGCAATCTAATTTACATGTGAAAGAGATAGGGATAGAAGGAGATGGAGTGAGGAAGAACAAGAAGGACACTAGAGATTTTTAACCTGATTCGGCTAAAGTCAGTTGTCTACCCCTACGTCCACAATAATGTTATTTTTGGGAATATATTTATAGAGTATGATATTTTTATAAAGATCATATAAGTCAATTTTCTCTGTCTAAGTTGCTCTCTTTAAGTCTAAAAAATGGCCTCTCTTTTACAATAATCTCAACCCCTATTTATAATTACAGGGGTGTTATAGTTATAATCCAAAAAAAGAAAAAATAATAATAAATTAATTATAAGTAGACTCCGATAAGTTGTTATCTGCAAATTGGCCATGCAAGTTGGTCATGTTCTTGGGTTTAACCAAAGTGTGCTTTTTGGAAGATGATTGAGGTGGCATACTTCGACCAAAGAGCTATAGCTCATCCTTAACAAGCTGGAGCTACTGCCTTGGTCTTGTCTTACATTCTGAGTTTGTGACTAGTGATCTTGTGCCTTTGCTTAGCGACCTCAGTTTTTTGGATGAACTGGGCTTTTTTCGATTGGACTCATCTATTGGGCTTTTGTCAACCTATTTGCATAGATCCAAAAACAACTACAATATTAGCCACTAGCTTTTAGTTTGTTCTATGGACTGGGAGTTGAAGTTTGGTGGCAAAAGTTGATGATCATAATCTGTAGTGTTGTCATTCAGATTTCTTGTCTTACTATTTTATCTACACCAAACCATGCATTTAATGTGCATATTTTATAGTTGTTGGTGTGGCAAGCTTGTTTTTTGCTGGACTGCTTGATTAAGAGCAACTGGACAGTCTCTTGATTCATAGGTGAAGTTAGACTAGTCTATATAAGGTGTGAAAAAACATTCTTCCTTTTCCACAGAATGTCCTAATGGGTGCATTAGCTGAGCCCCCCATGTTTTTTATGATCTGGATCTTTGTTGAAGTGCTATAAGGCATGTATGACCTGCTACATAGGAAGTTCTCATAGGCGATTCCTCTCTAAGGATTCTGGGAAGCTTTATTACAATTTTTATAACCTCCTCATGGTTATGCTATTGAATTCAACCCTTCCTGTTGTGTTCTTTTACCTCATTGCATGGTTGAGTCAACCGTTTGGTTTCTCCCAGTACCTTGGGGGCAATAAGGCTGAGGGAGGAGCTTTTAGTTGAGGAGGATGAGAAAAAGCTGAAGTAGTTAGCTTGCTCATTGATCCTCCAGTTCATTGTCGTTCAATTCTTTGAAGCCAGCCTTCCTTTTAGAACATGATAGCTGTAGGCTTACTCTAACTTGTATTCTTGAATCTTCATATGTAAATTCACCTCGTTGAATGAGGTTTTTAATGAATGAACTTTTTTCATGATTCTTGTGCATCATATTGGATGTTCTATATATCACAGAAGATAACATGTAGGCTAAATAAATTCCTACAAATTATAGCTAAATAAATATTAGTTAAGTTGAATGACCAATCAGTGACATTAATTCATCTCAGTTGGCAATGAATTTGAACATTGGAATGCCTCATCTGGTAATGAGTAGAGTGCCTATGTAGGTAGCATGAGAGCTGTGCCTCAGTTAGCACGAGTTCAAATGCTTAAGTAGGTTGCATAAGAGTTGTGCCTAGTAGTAGGTCGCATGTGAGCTACGCCTTTAATTTTCACAAGTTGAATGCTAAAGTATATTGCATGAAAGCTGTGCCTTTAATTATTAGGTCATAGGCATATGGTGCCAAAGAGTTGGTCACATGCAGGCTAGCAATCTGGTTGCTCAAGTAGATCACGCCACAGTAATTGTGTTACTTAGTGGGTCATGTCATAGCAATCTTCTTGCTCAGTGGGCTATGCCATAATAATCTTATTGCTTAGTGGGCTGTAAGAATGTAACTCTTCCAGCAATTTTATTACTCAGGTAAGCCGTAAGAATGGGACTTTACTAACAATCTTGTTCCTTAGGTAGGTTGTAAGGATGAGACTTTGCCAGTAATCTTATTGCTTAGGCAAGTCATAAGAATGAGACTTTGCCAGTAATCTTGTTATTCATGTAGGTCACATAAATGTGCCTTAGCAGGAAATGAGTTTATTTTAGCGATTTCACACCTCAGTTGGCTTAGATCCTCAGTTGGTAATGGATTTTAAGTTTATTTTAGCACCTTCACATCTCAGCTAGCTTAGATCCTCAGCTGGCAATGGATTTTGAGGTTATTTTAGCGCCTCTGTGCCTCAATTGGCTCTGGGTCTTAGCTCATTTCTAAATTTAAATTCTACTGAAAATATATTCAAAAGATTGAATAAACTCAGATATAAATATATAAAGGAATAATATTACAAGATAAAAAGATAAGCTGATATCTATGGAAAGTATGAGTGCAAATGTTCAGCACTCCATGATTTTTTTTAGCTCATTTCTAGATTAAAATATGGTTCTCATTGGGAGTGCCTGTTCTTGATCAGTTGCCTGCTAGGGCTATTGTTGTGCAGGTTGTTGGGGTTGTTGAGATCGTTGTCCCAAAGGTTGCATTACATGGTCCTTTAAGTGACCTCTCTCAATGAGAACCTTGATGGCATCTTTGAGCACCCAACATTCTGATGTATTATGGCCATCCTTATTGTGATAGGCACAAAACTAATCTTGATTATCCCTGAACCTATTGGAAGTCCTTAGGGGTTTGGGCTTTTTGAATTCCTCCTTGTCTTTTTTTATTGCAAAGATCCCATCTTGTGTGTCTATTAAGATGCTGTAGTTGTTATGGTGACCTTGATGCTGAGGTCACTCATTCCTAGACTTCTTTGTAGTTTGATTATTGGAGTGGTTGTTTTGACTCTCATTGCTGCTCTTCTTATTATGGATGGAGTTACTCACTTCGTCTTTTTGTCCGGACTTCTTTATGCTAAAAGTCTCTTCCCACCTAATCTGTTTAGTAGCTTGTTCATAAAACTCACCCAGGTTGCTTACTGGAGATTTGTATATATTCTTATATAGCTTTTCATCCTTGCGAAGTCCTACTGAGATCACTGTTAGGATACTCTCATCGGATGGACTCTCCACATTATTGACTTTGTGCCTGAACCGAGTGATGTAGTCTTTTAGTAATTCATTCTTTCACTGCAAAACTATTGTGAGGTGGTAGGATGGTGCAAGCTGCCTTTTTAGTGCCTTATATTGGCTGATGAATTTCTTTTAGCATTTATCCTAACTACGAATGTTGTGAGCTAGGAGACTTTTGAACCACGTTCGAGGTATGTCTCCAAGGGTGGCTAGGAAGACACTACATTTGACCAGTGGATTAGTCGTTTAAAGATCCATTTGTACATTAAATGCATCTAGGTGGTCATATGGATCACTATCCCCATTATATTGCGAGATTGTGGGGATTTTGAATTTACAAGGGAGAAGCTAAGCCTTTATCTCTATTGTGAATGAAGTTATTTTCTCATATCGGCCTTAGCTACTCCGAGCTCAAGGGCTCTCCTCTAATTGTTTTACGCTCTGGAGTAGCTTTTCTACCACCAAATCTCATGTCTCAGATCTCTAGTTGGAAGCTTGTTGGCTCTTTTTAACCCTTTAGTTATGGGAGTAGCGACGTATGTTTATGGCTGGACCTATTTGAGCCTTTTGCTTAATGCAAGCTCACATGTCGCTGGCATTATGGTTTTCACAGGCTCGATGAACCCTTGTTCTTGTCTGTGAGTGGGAGGAGCGAGTTGAATCAGTGTGCCAGGATTCTCTTCTGGGTGTAATGACTTTAACCTATTTTTGTGCACCTAAAGTTTGTGCTTACGTCAGCACTCTAATCGCCTCAGTCAGCTTTTTCACTGTATTCTCTAGTGTTTGCTGATGTTAGTGCCACGTTTGCATTTTGCTAGTTCTGGAAATAATAGTAGGTTGCTGTTGAGCCATGGGGGGCAAGCTGATGGAGGCTCCAGTAGTGGAAACAGTAGATATGTTTATCGTAGAGAGAACTGGTTCCCTTTGCTGTTCTACGTGGCCTTCTGGCTAGTTAACCAGAGCTTTTGAACTTCTAGTAGTTCTCCCTCTAACCATTGCAGTTGGGCAGAAAATCAACCAGGATGCAGATTAGGCCCTTCCTCTAGCACCAAAATGTTGACAGTGGAATTTGGAAGGCCCAAATCCTGTCAACCAGGAGAGTTCTTGAAACCCCAAACTACAATCTGATTTATGTGTAAGAGAGATAATGAGAGAGAGAGATGAAGTAAGGACGAATAATAAGGACACCAGAGATTTTTAACGTGGTTCAGCTAAAGTTGATTGTCGACCCTTACATTCACAGTAGTGTTATTTCTGGGAATATATTTATAGCATATGATATTTTTATAGAGATCATATAAGTCGATTTTCTTTGTCTAAGTTGCTCTCTCTAGGTCTAAAAAATGACCTATCTTGTACAATAATCTCATCCCTTATTTATAGTTGCAAGGGTGTTACAGTTGTAATTCAAAAAAGGAAAGAATAATAATAAATTAATTACAAGTAGACTCTTGCAAGTTATTATCTGTAAGTTGGCCGTGCAAGTTAGTCCCATTCTTGGGTTTAACCAAAGTGTGCTTTCTGGAAGATGACCGAAGTGACATGCTTTGACCAACGAGCTATAGCTCATCCTCAACGAGCTAGAGCTACTGTCTTGGCCTTGTCTTGCATTTTGAGTTCGTGACTAGCAATCTTGTACCTTTGCTTAGCGACCTCAGTTTTTTGGACGAATTGGGCTTTTTTCGATTGGACTCGTCTGTTGAACTTTTGCCAGTTCATTTGCATAGATTCAAAAATATCCACAACAATTATCTTTTTGAAAATTTATAAATTTTTATTGAAACTTTTTTTTTATCAAAGTTTAAATAATTTTTGTATTATAACTTCGATAATTTTGTTTAATGTTTTATAATTTTTTCATATATAATTCTTTTTAAAAATTACAATACTATGTATTAAAATTATTAAAAGATTATAATTTTTTAAATGATTTTATTTTTTTAAGTATGTATCAGAACAAAAGTTTGCCCACACTCATCCCTCCCCCAAGGCAAAATTCTTAACTCCGCGACTGACTCAATGCCTTCCAAACGTCAAGGCTTTAGTAAGGACAAGCTCACGAGTTGGAGGAGAGGGTATGAATCTAGAATATGTATCAGCGGCAAATCGACACAGGACTCATGAACCTTACCTTTTTCATTACTTTGCATTTCTTCTTCTGATCTTTCATTTCTTTTCTTTCTTACCTCACAAATATATAGTCATGAAGCCAGGAACCCAGAGTCAGTGGAGTATTAAAATAATATATTATAAAATTAAAAATTAAATCATATCATAATAATTAATATATATTTTTAAATTATAATATCACATTGTAATTTAAAATAAATTACATTTTATAGATTTAGAAAGAATAAACTTAATACAATTAATCAATTTTACTTGATTCAATTAGTTTTGAATGAATTTACTAATTTTTTTAATGATTATAAAAAAATGATTAAATTCAATTATAAATAGTAAGGTCTTATAACTTGTGACTAGTTTTTGATTTTAGTATGATGCATTTCAATATCCCAGTGGAGTGAGATATGAAAATGAGTGAGGGTATTTTAAATGACATTGATAAGTTCATGGCCTATTCAATGTAAACGATGAAACCTGCACATAGAAAAGATACTGTGACATGTTAGAATAAATATTCAACATATATGGGGCCACACATGTAAACATTAAAATGTATGGCTATTATTTAATAAGCCTAAATAAAGTGATCTAATTTAGAACTAAAGGTTAAGGCTTAAGAGGTATTTTTGTCATGGAATTAATGTGTAGAGACCATATAGTGATTTCTAATTTGATGAGGGGCCAA